>BGPR01003854.1:80437-123281 GCA_013235015.1 Araneus ventricosus
TATTATATCTAAGATATACAATCAGTATATTGCACCATTACATATTGCACTAAAATTAATAAATACAACAATCAATAAAATATCCGTTCTTTTTCATTAGGTATTATAAAATCAATGTGTTTACTTAACTTTACATGCATTCAGCTCTTCATTTCGAACGTTGCACAGCCTGACAAGTCTAGAATGCCAACGCTAGATTTATAACTTTGAATAGACTATAACTTTTTTTGCTTTAATTAACAAATTATTTTAATTCTAAAATAATTAGCATGATACCTATATTAAAAATCTCAAAATAAGTTAAATTATGTAATCAATTAAAAATCTAATATTTTTATAAAACAAACGATTGGAGTATTTAGACTCTTATACTGTTTTAAAGAGTGTTTTTAAAAATCTTGGCGCCATCTATGTAGTAATGCAAAACTAGAAAAGCAATAAGCAATTTGAACGAAATTACATAATGCAAGTAACATATAAAATATATACCAAAAAGCCAAAAAATATAAATATTATATTAAATACTAAAATGAATGGTTTATTTTAAGTGACTTAAATATTTCTTATCAATATAAACCCGTAAGAATTTTTCAGAAAATCCATATACTAGTGAACTATTATAAATTTTTTAATGTTCCTAATTCTATTATCATTATATGTAACCAAATTGTTATTTCTACTTATATATTTTTTAATAAATTCTTGAAGTCAGAAATGCTTAGATTACTATCACATAAAGGAATTTTATTAATTTTAAAATTAAATCCTGTTCTTTTATCATAGATATCAGAAACAATTTTTCTATCTATAATTTTTCTATCTAAATCTAGAAATTCTGCAGCTAATTCATTGTTATTGGTTTTTATTAGTTTTAGATAGTCAAGATAGAAGTTAATTTCTGTCTTTAGGGCTATTTCTTTATTAAATACTATCAAATCATCTATATATAGAAACGAGTATATATATTAGTAATGAAATCTTTCTCGTAATAATGTAGATAAATATTTGCCAAACTATTGCTAGCTGGACCTTCTTCAGGTAATCCTTTAATTTGATAGTAGATCTTATTATCAAAAAGAATATAATCTTTTAATACAAGGTTAATAAGAGTTTTAGAATTATTTATGTTAATATCCTTTGTTAAACCAAAATCTTTATGAATTTTTACTAAAGTATATATCAAATCATCAATATCTAGACATTTAAATAAATCCTGGAAGTCAAATGTTTGTGCACTAGATATGCCAACTTCTTTAATTGCATTTACAATCTCAACACTATTATTGACAATAATTGCATTTCTTTGCTTATTCAAATTCTCTATAATTGTCTGTATGTATTTTTGTAAGATTTTGCCAGATTCTGTAATATATGTATTGCAGCCATTGGTTACACTTCTAAACCTAAGAGGACTCTTATGAAATTTTGGAGTTAGAAAGATATGTGGATAATCTTTTTTTAATTTATTGAATTCCTAGTTTTTTATGGAAGGCTTAAGTTCTATTAGTAATTTCTCTATCACATAATTTTGACTCAATATAGTTATCACTGTTAATAACATGCTCATTAAGTAGTTTTCTGTAATAATATTTACAAATTATAGCAAAGTTACTGGGCACTTTGTCTATATAGACTTTTACAAAGTCTTTTTGAAGCTCTTTTATTTGTTTTTAATATCTTGATATCTAATAAAATTATGAGATTTAAAGTTATATTGAAAAAAGATCATATAAAGTTTTTTGTTTATATACATTAAATGTCTCTATTGGCAGACTATATTTAATATAAATTTTTCAATGTCTTGTTTTAATTTGTATTTTAATAAGCTCATTATTGTTAGCTAGGATCAAACGATGTTTTTTACCTTCATTCCTTAAATCTCTAAGTTTTTCATCTCTAACAATATTCAAATCTCCAATAATTACATTCCCATGATCTTCATTCAAGAAATTATTATAATTTTTACAATTGTAATCATCTATTACTTTCTTTTATACTATTATAGTTAAACATCAATCTGCCTAATTGTTTGTTATATTTAAATGCACGTTTTAGTCTTAGAATAAGGTAATCATTCTCAAACCTTATTGAATAATCAATGTATTGAAGTTTTCCATTTTTATGATAATTATATATCTTTCTACTTTTGATTGTTTTATAACTAAACATTTAATACTGGAATGCCGTAATTATTATCTTTTTTTCCAAAAAAGAGTTCTTCGTCTTTGAATCTGATGCACATAACACAAGGGAAATAATTAAAAATGCACTTATACAAATTGAAAAATTTATTCAAAGAAAATTGTTTTTTGCTAACTTGAGGTAAATCCTAATCTCTTTTGATACAATATATAGATTATTCTAGATCCTTGACAATATATTAAAGAAATTTGCATGTTCTGAACGTTTATTTAAATAACCCTTTTGAGTTTAGTTTAAAAAATAGCACCCAATTGATGCATTCCTCAGTTTCAGTTGCTGGGTTCTTTGGATTCTGCTGGGTTTCTAAAGAGTTTATCCATCCAATTTTATCATTGATACTCTTATTAAGGTATCTGACTACGTCTAAAAGACGGTTTTGGGTCGAAATTCACAAAATTTTTTTTATGGTTTTACTTTAAAGCCCATTTATTTAGCTTTCTAAATCTGGGTTTATTTTATTTTTACGATGAATAGAAACGGAGATACAGAATTTTTTATAAAGCACGGTAGCTAAAAACAAAACCGGAAGTTGGCTGTTTTCCCTAGTTATACCCAAAACACCTCACTCTGAAGTATAAATTAATTTGCTTTTTATTTATTTCGATTAATTATACACTCTATCTGCAAGTCATGTCAATTTGAATAAGATTTTGAGTTTCGACATGCTACTATGAACATTTTTGCCAAAATGCACATTTGTGGAGTTACAAAATTCACGTTTTGGGACATCGATAGCGTAATTGTTGTTTAATGATTGATTTTATGGTCTTAAAAGAGTATTTCATGAACTGGGAACAGTTCCTGGCCAACATATACATTGAAATAATATCTTAACCTCATTAACCATAGAATCGTCACTTCTAATAGACAGTCTTTGGCAGGAACAAAAAACGCTAGAAAAAAATTACGGGCTCTCAGAATGAAAAAATGTGATAAGATTCTGAATAAAGAAGGTATATCCTACAAATGTGACAAATTTCAAAAAAAATTAAATAAATATATTTTTAATGAAAAGCAAATTAAAACTTTAAACGCGTTTTTTGGAAAACTCATATTTCGTCAAAAGTCACTTACGCAAAACACGATATCTCAAAACATTATCTATATATTTCCTTGAAATTTTGTATATATGTTGTCTTAAGTGTAGTAAAGGCAATGAACTAGACATATAGTTTTGAGATCAATAGTTTTTGATTTAGAGCTGCCTAATGTTGATTATACCTATGCATTTTGTGAAATTTTGAATAAGAGAATACTCGACTGGCCATAACTTTCCTGTAAATGCAAGTATTTCTTAGATCCTAGTTCATTGCCTTCACCATAGATGTAAATGTGCTGTGTAGAGAAATAATTTGAATGTATGGATTAGAATTTCTGCTAGAGTGTTTTGCTTTTTGCTCTAATTTTACCCCATTTTTACCTAAATTATCCCATTTTACTGAATCTCAAGTGACATAAAATTTCCAGACTGGTATTAATGGTTGTTTTGAAACATATTGAGTCAGAAAATGAACTGAAATTGCACATTAAAGCGCTTTTTCAAAAATTCGTTCCCGCACGTAGTCAGATACCTTAAAGATAATGAAAGGCTGTTACCACATGGTAATATCATAATGTGTTAATAGGCGAATAATCAAATGTGGAAAACAATTGTATTAAATATCTATTAAACATAATGTACTAAATCTGCAAGATTTTTAAATATTACATAAAATGAAAATAATCTTCATAAAGTAATTTTATTTACTAAGAGAACTAATTGTAAAAAGCTCGTAAAAAATCAAACAAATTGGTTGAGTCGCAGATAACTGAAATATAGGCAACTGGTTAATGTCAGGAAGAAGGATCCCTTGGAAACAAATAATGTTGCATAAGGCTATAAACATATATGTATAAATGTACATATGGATATATGGTAATAAATACTTTTTTTTGTTCTTCTAGAACGTTGTTCCTCAAAGAAGCGGAGTATATGAATATTGATGATTATTGCCTCTGCACCATTGTTTTGATTTATTGCTAAGCGAAGTACTTGACCAAATGTTCCCCAAACATATTTATTCATTTATGTCTGCTTCATCTGTTATTGCATCAGAAGAGTTCAAACAATTTAAAGGAGAAACTGCTGAATTTGTTTTTATAAACACACATTGGGATTCGAAATAATAATCATATTTTCAGCTATATATTTTTAAAACATAAAAGTACAAATAATTCTTAAAAAACTTTAATTGATTTTCAGTTGCAAAGCATATATAATTATTTTGCACTTTAAACAAAGTTCTATGCTTTTCTCTGTTGGTGCTTCAGAAACATATATCTTAAATAAATATCGCATTCTTCCATTTCATGTCTGCGACACTGCTTAAATAACCTTAAGGATATAGTTGCAGGGGCATGGAATGGTGTTATGTTATATAAATATCACAAAATCGTCTAAAATTTATCTAAATAATTACTTTGTACATAACGGTATTTTAATCTCTCTGTAAATGATTTATTCTTTTAATTGATTTTTAAAAAATAGTGGACATTTTATTAGAAATAAAGGGAATTTAATTAACATTTTTTATAAATTCTTGATTTTAAACAGATGTATTTCGAAATAAATTTTTCATCTAAACGTCAGTGTAGAATTTGAAAGAACATGGAAAATGCAGAAGAAAATACAGCTACTAGTCGGAGTGATTCTCGTTAATTAGAAAATAAATTTTATTTCAATAGCATAAATGAATAATTTTCAGTGTTATAAGCCTTCACATCTATTTTCGGAATATATATACTTTATGTACGGAAATACTTTTATCTGAGAAAAATAAAACAAAAAAAGGAAAATCCATCGAAATAACTACTTGGTAAAAATGTAGCGACGATCCAGAAAAAAGATATATAAAAATACTGAAATTTTCACACATATATAGAGCAAAAAAAGGTTGTTACACGTCAATAGAACGAGAAACAGTAATGACTTTGGTTCTGAATAATTAAATATTCTTTTGAGTAAAAACTATGCATGGAATGACAAATTTTATTTTTGCATAGATTGATATTTTCCCGCAACATCAAGCATACATATGAAGAAATTTTATATTACTAGCCGCCTTCAGCGGCCATCTCTTTTGCCGGGAATATAATTTCAACTGAATATCTTATGTATAAATTGATATTCATGGTTCCCTTAGCAAAATACTTTTAAATTTCAAATTTTGATAGATATTTAACCCATGTTCTTTTAATATCCTTGCACCTATTCTGTTCGTTGTCTGCATTAACGTCCCTAATGGAGTCGAGTAACTGTCTGTGTCATGTAGCATACAAATGCCCGTTGTCGGCATCAACTTCACTCTCTTATTCATCTTGCAAAATATGCATTTGATTTTAACTTTAAAATGCCGCGGCACATTTTATGTCCAGCAGCATATTGCCTGTCTGAAATTATGGTGATTAAAACATATCATTAAAGATTAAAATATTGCCTTAGCTTTCAACATTGTAAAAAGAAACACGCAATTAAATATTTATTTAAACAATGAAAACGGTTTGAATTGCGTTGCAACAATGAAAATTATTGTTGTAAATCACGCCAAAAAAATATATTTAAAAATTTATTAAAATTAGGAAAAATATTGTGTGGCAACTTTTTCGTTTTAAACAAACTTTCAGACGTTTAAAATAAACTTCATTAGAACGGAAATTGTTTGTTCTTTCTTATAGTGTATCTATTCTCTTGCTACGATTATTAGAAAAAATGCAATGGAAAAATTAGTATGAAAAACCATCTAAAGTATCACAAAATATTAAACAAAATTTTTTCTAGATTGAATTTTTAAATTAGGGCTTCGAGGTGCATTGAGTAACCATTAGTACTATCTGTGTGCCAAATTTCAGAGCTGTAAGTGCAATATTTTACGTCCAAACATCGCGCGCCCAAACACACACAAATATATTGCCCTTTTTTATATATATATAGAAAAAGATTTTTAATGATATCCTTATAATTTTATAATCAAAAAAATTTTAATAGATCCAGAAATTAGTCCACATTTTGTCATTGTCGCAGATGGTTTATCAGTGAGAGAGCTAACAATAAAGCAAAAACGTTGGACTTACCCTCATTTTAGTATTGCCATGAGAATTATTCATTTTTGATTGTTAGCAATTTATCTCTTCTGCTAGTCTATTCTATCCAGCTTTAAAATCAAGGTAATCCATGGAAAAATATTAGAGTTAGTTGTTCAAAATTTTATTTCGAACATCTTAAATTGTTACAAGGTTGTGTGTGAATTGTAGGACTTAAAATCCTTCATGGTGCTGTCTTAAACGAGATTTCGAAAATTTTATGTGAATTCAACTTTATTACGTAAATGAAGCCAAGATTTTAAAAAATTAACGAAGAAATTAATTATAAAAGAGTAATTGTTTTGATGACAGAATAACAAAGACACATTGTGATAAATGAAAGGATTATACGATTTATTTCAAGACAATTTCAGCTTTATATTCAAACACTTTTACTTATAAACTTAAAAAGTATAAGTAAGGAGTAAAATGAGTGAAATGTTTAATTTTTTTCTTATTGAATTAAAATACGAAATTACAGACGGCAGATTCGTAAGCACGAATATTGTTTACTTTTCAATACCTCACTGAAGAGGGATACTGTAAATAATTATTTAATTATTTATACCCATTAATCAATGGAAGCTTTTGATAATTATCTTATTTGTTTGGAATATTGACTCTTTATATACACGGCTTACTGCTGAAGTAGACGGGAAAACAAAACAGCGACTGTCTCATTTTATCAATTTCCATAGATATCAAGAGCTGTTGCTCTTCTATAAGCATATAACGGGTTTTAGCGTTCAGGAATTTCAGAAGTAGAGGATCGTGACAGGTAAAAAGGAGGTTTAACAACGTACTCAATTCATTAATCAATTGTTTCAGTGAATAACGCTGATACGAATGTTCCAGAAATTCTGCGTAGCAAAATTTCTCATCAATGTCTCCCTGAAATGAATAGTTGGTATTTTTCTCACGATATAAATAGCAGCAGGTTGAAAGAGAAAATTTTATGAAATGGTAGCTGATTAAATGGTTATCGCTTTTCTTTAATTATTAAAGAGAATCCAAACGTCGAAAGTTTCTCTTGATAGAAGAAATTTTATGATATTGATATTAATTTACTTAAAATAAAATTATAAGCACACTCTAAAAAATTGATGCTGCTTTATGCTGATGAAAAAGCATAACACTAACATGCATCCTGGGAAAAAATTTCTATCTAATCTTGTATTCTTATTTTCTAACCTTATACTAAATATCCCACACACCATTTTAAAAGATTTACCACAATTAGCCTGATTTACAACCTGCATAAATAAATTAAAAATATCAAATGCATGCCATATTTATATTGCAATTAAAAACATGCAAATGGGCCTGCCATTTTCAAAATGATATAAGTTTATTTCAATTAACTCTGCTCATAAACAATGAGGTATCAAGAGATAAGTTGAAATTTAGTTTTTATTTTTATTCTCAATAAACGAACACATACTTAGAATTTAGGAAAAATAAATTACAAAGTAATTAGTGTAGAAATTTACACTAAATAAGGTAAAAATCTATAAGTATCTCCTTAGTCTTTTATCAAACTTTGCTCACACTTTAATTTACTGCGCAGGAAAACGACTTGTTAAGGAGCTTTAAGCGAATTATAATCTCTCAAAATTTTTAAAACATTTTACCTCTTGCTGTTAGCAAAGAAGAAAAGCAATGAATGTAAATTACTTTAACGACTTCAGCTTTACTACCCATGAAATGGCACAAATGATCATTAAAACCTGACGTTCTGAAATGTCCTAAATGAGTCTTTTGAAAGAAAACAAAGCTTAATAACACGCGGAGATGTAAATTAATGGTTTGTGATGGTCATCGCTTGAGTAGAAGTTTCTCACAAGAAATTTTCTTCTCTTCATGGCAGGCATCCATAAAATTGAGATATTATAACGGCATGCAACTACATTTTGTTTCATTTCCCAGACAATTGCAAAATTCATATTTCGAGATGTAAAGTTGTTGGTTCAAATTTTATATGTTTTTTTCTTTAAGTTTATAAGAAGAAAAATTTCGAAGAAGTAGAATTTTGCTGTGAAATTTAAAGAAAAAGAAAAAATTCATTAAGAAACAAAGAAGAACATGTGTAATTATAATTTCTTTACAATGTGCCTGTATCAATAAAATTTTATGCATTGATAAAATTTTGAAATACTTCTAAAGATTAATTTTTCAATAAAACATCTTGGCTGGAAATTTATTTAGGCCATCTCGTAAAACAGGTTTACTCAGATATCATGCTTCCAATATGCAATAAAATTGAATTGGTACATTTAATTTTTTCATTATGAAAAGAATGATTACATATATTTGGGTAAATAAATTGAAAATAAATTATTTCCAGCTAAAATAAAATACCAGATACTCTGTATTTTTCATTGTTTTACCTAATTTAAAGTATGAATTAGATATTTTGGTATTTTATTTATGTTTACCTTCATATTATTCAGAAGTTCAAAAACAATTTAGACAAAGATGAAACTGGTCGGATTCGAAATGGTTAATTAAGTTGAAATTAAGTTTTCGGAATTGATTAAAACCAAAGTAAAAAGCTAATTTCCGATCTGTTGCTGTGCAGTTTCGAGTTATAATCATGATGTAATTATTCTTGCCACAACTGTGACTCAACTACACACACACAACTAC
This sequence comes from Araneus ventricosus, assembly GCA_013235015.1. Taxonomy (NCBI): domain Eukaryota; kingdom Metazoa; phylum Arthropoda; class Arachnida; order Araneae; family Araneidae; genus Araneus; species Araneus ventricosus. Next base: position 89,405 of record BGPR01003854.1, read on the forward strand.
AATACACAGAGGGAATGTTAATAGGACATAAATATAACAATATTGCTTGATTTATTCATAAGAATTAATTTAATAACATACCTTTAACTCTGAACAACCTCGTTTTTGCGTCGTTAAGTCATCGAGTTACTAATTTTTTAAGCTGAGAGACTTGATAATTTGATAAATATTAGATGGAATCCATAAACATCTCCAATGTTCCATCAACTCTTAGTGGAATCAATTCGGCAAAATATTCCCAAAATAAAAATTGGCGTCTAATGATAAGAATTTTAAATAAAACAATTAAAGGATGTAGCTCGTAGAAATCACCAGCGAAATGCAAATATCAATGTCTGAAAAACAATTCATTGAATTTTACTACAAATATTACTATAGTCTTTGATCACATGTTTGAAACCATGTTAACTAAATTTCACTGCTTTTATTATATATAGTTTGTTAACCTTCCAGCGGGCGACCATATGTGAGAGATACAGGGTGTCCAACAAAGGACTCCCTGATTTTAAAATTAAATAACTCGGAAACGGAGATAGATAGAAGAATGAAACCAATGGTATGTGTATTTTGAAAGCCATAAAAATCTGATACAGATGTTTCAGAATTAGTTACAAATGTTGCCAGCAGGTGGCGCTGTACGCTGTAGTCGTAGCACGGAGTCAGAAAAAAAGCTATAAACAGTCTTTTGCAAGCAATCGTTGTAATCATAACACAATCGATTCAAAATGGGCACAGAGATGGCGCATACCAAGAATGAAATGTTCAGTCACCCTCTGTAGTGTGTCAACGGAAACGGTAGCAGCGAATGGTAATTAAATTTGAAACTTTCCAGAATAGAGTAATTGCGTTGAACTTTTCCACATTTACTGGAACAGATATTGATTGGCCTCCATAACACCCGATCTCACTCCATGTGATTACTTCTTGTAGGGCGCAGGGTGACATACTGTTTTCCAGACAATCCTGCAACACTGCACGAGCTTGAAAAGTTGATCTGTGGTGCATGTGCCTGCATTTCCTATGACACATTGCAGAGGGTGGCTGAAAATTTCATTCTTGGTATGCGCCATATCTGTGCTGCGAAAGATGCAGATTTTGAATTGATTGTGATGGCATTGCAACGATTGCTTGCGAAGAACTGTTTATAGCCTTTTTCCCGACTTCGTGCTACGACTACAGCTTACAGCGCCATCTGCTGGCAACATTTGTAATAATTCTGAAACTTCGGTATTAGATTTTTATGGCTTTCAAAATAAACATACCATTGGTTCCATTCTTCTATCGATCTCCGCTGCCGAGATATTTAGTTTTAAAATCAGAGAGACCTTTGTTGGGCACCCTGTATATTAGAGAAGAATTTTATTTAATATCTTTTTTACCAGAGGATGCTACGAAAGCGTCATCATGGCTATTCTTCCAGCGTCTTTCGACAAACTGCTAGTCAACGTTTGGAATTCGAGGCATTAATTCGACTCTACGAGTCTGCTATTTGTATTTCAGAGATACGCTCGACCGTTGCAATGAATTGACTACGAAACTGACTTCTTGTTTTTAAATCTAAATTTCATTTGTTCTTTTACTTCCATTTTATTTTACAATTTCATATTACAAATGTAAATATTTCAGCTGAAATAGTAACAATTTCACTTATTTTATTTTCACGTTATTCAGCTAATTCTTTGGTCATTTTATATTGTTTTTCTGTCTTCTATTTACATCGTTTTAATTCCTTTTTAAATAAATAAATGTTTAAAATAATTACACTTATTAACTCTTACCCAATTACAACCTGAATTTAGTAATTGCCCTTTTAAAAATTGATAAATTATAATATAGTATCTAGGAAATACGCGCGACCTTTCATGTTGGTATAGAGGGCGCGCCTGCTGAAAGGTTAATCATAATCTTTATTGGTAGCAATTACTTTTAGGAAATACTCTTTTTGAATATATTTATGTATAACAATCAGACATATTTCAAAAATCATGTTTTTAAGAAAGTTCTTTCTTAGAACCTGAATCGTTGTACTAAAACTGGCGGAAAAGAAAGAAATTTAATTTAGAACCAAAAATGAAAATCTATGCCAACGATTTGTTACTGATGTATTTTTGTTATTGCAAATATGTCTTTAGTATTTTGTTCACATGCCATATTGATTGGAAGAAAAGATATACATAAAATATCTTATACATATTTTAATAAAAAATGCCGAAACATTGATGGAGCTGCGAGCTAAATTACAAGACACGTTAGCTTCTGCATGGAATTCTAAAGAATGTAGTATTTCGAAAACATCAACATGTCTCTCATTTCAATAGATTTGATATGAAAATTCTGTCCTCACAAGAAATACTAAGCACGTGTTGTGGAAAAAATATATTATAAAGTTACAAATATTAAAGATGCAGCAGTTGTTGGTTCCAGTATTTTACCAACACTAAAAATATAATAGTGTGTTAGTACAAGATAATAAAAATGCACAGAAATTTTTGCATTTGGTGCAATGGAAGGAGGGGATTTCATCATAATATTAATTGAATATAGAATAACATCATTTTGCTGTGAAATATTGATATTTTTTGTCTTACTGCATGACGGTTTATGAATATCATAAGGGCAATTAAATGATTTTAGAATGAGAACTTTGTGGATAATTTAACTTTGATGGTCAGTAAAAACAAACTATATTTCATATCACGTTTTGTGCATTTCTGCTCCCATATTTTGAAGCAATCCAATAAACTGAAAATTATTTTTTTTTATTTTGCTCGATTTTAGGAAGATTACTGTATGATTCATACGGCTTCTTTCATCCTCTTTTCCCATTGCTTAAGTCGGACAAATCACCTCAATACATCTATTTTCGGACTTTTCAGTTATACGCAAAAGCTTTTTTAGTTTTTAGCTTTGCATCAGTAGTTTGGCTCTGCTACTTGTCGGGCCATAGTTTCCTTCCTGGATTGCTTCTTTCTTGGCGATCCTATTTGGTTTTAAAACGCGAGGAAAATAGAGAAAATAATACAGCTTAAAGCAGAAAAAAAGGAAAGCATTGTATCTTGTAAATATTGAAGTTAAAAATTCAAATTATTTGAAAAAATATCAGGCTTTAACTTTTTTTTCCAGATTTAAACTTTTCTGTAAATTGTGCAATAGCACCGGAGACTGAGACGCGTTTAGCTTGCTAAGTATATAATACTTTGTTTATTGCTTTATTCCATTATTTTTAATTTTAATATCCCTGCGTTGTTGCTCAACTATTTACGATGTAGTGGAACAAATATAGCGAACACACATACTTCAAAAACTGATAACACTGTATTCGCTATTGCGAAGTTGCTTCATGAAAAAGTATACTTTATAATCAAAGTTAAGAGTGTGCATTGCAAGAAGTACATTACCAGATGTTTATAAGTAACATTAAAATATGTCAGTGTTTTTTTCTGATAAACGTTCATTAATTTAAATATCAAAAGCTTGTTTTTCATTGACAGATATGTATTCCCATAAAACAACCTAGAAAATTCTTATAAAGTAGCAAATATAAAAACAAATATGCCAAATGAATATCAAATGTAAAATCAAGAAATTGGAAGAAGAATTTATTAAAAATGTAGAGCTAACTCAGAAAGTTTAATTATTCGGTGACTTTCAATCTTTTGTTTGCGTTTTTACATATCGAATATTTTACACAGCTTGTAAATTTGAACCATGGTTATTTACAATGCTTAACTTCATAAAAAAATCAAAATATTTTTAATTCATATCATTTTATTTTCCTCACTCCAGAGAGGATGTAAAATACCATTATAATTAATATATAACCAATTCTTAGAACTGTTTTAATGTGAGGCTGGATTGCTGGATTTCACCGAAGATCAGCCTTGCACGCGGTGTGGTGCAGGTTAAATCACTTGTAGTCATTCGATAGAAATTAGGTGAGTTCTTTATTTAACTAACTGTATGTGAATAATGAAAGATGAAATTTTCGTGCTTTGAAAAAGTAAAAATGATGAGATAATTCGGTTATTAGGAATAATACGGAGCCATTTACAAAATTGAAAACTTAGGCGCATTCCTTTTCGTAGAGCAAGGAATGTTATATGCATTCTATTAAAAAGAAACAACTTTTTCATCTTCCATAGTGCGATTCCATATTTATAAATTTTTTGACACCTATTTGTAGAAAAGAAAACTTTAGAACGAGAGACTGAACGATTTTAGAAGAGATACAATGTTCCTCAAATGGACGCTGTGTAATAGAAATAAGTTTTTGTGAAACCCGTAATAATGATGCTTTACAATTTCAAACCAACTTTTTTTTTAAATTCCTCAATCCAAATTGAACAGACAGAAAGAAAATAGATCTAGAAAAGCAGATAAAATTTGGTGAGAAATTCGCTCCACTTTAGAGTAGAAAGAATCTTTTTTCCAAACTCTCCAGATAGCAATATTCATGTACAAACAAACTCTAGGTACTCAAAAGGAAAGACCAAGACATAGAGAAAGAAAAAAAAATACTCCTAAGAAAGAGTAAAAGAAATATATCCACTCGTGAAAAATTTCCGATTTAAAAGTAAGTACTTCGAATACATGATAAAGAATGAATAATTTACCGAAAAATAAAATATCACCACTGTTATTTTTGCGTTATGATAGGTCCACGGGGAGCTATTGCCTTCTAATAGCCTACAAAACACATTGCAGTACTTGCGCTATATTACTAATTATGTGAGAAGGCGTTCCTATAGCGCCAGCGAAGGATTTCCAGAAACATTTCTATAAATCACCCATAATTTTACAAACAAAGGGAACGCGCGTTAATTATGCAGAATGTTATTCCATGTGCCTAAATATAGCTGATTAAAAACATGTTTTGTTAGGAAGGAAAATACATAGTGATGCCATTGATAACGGCTTTGAGAATGCATTTAAACGTAATATGACTGGAAAGCCTTGCAATTAACGTTTCGTTCGACAGGAAGGTAATATAAATTAGTTCCCTTTTTGTTTTAAAATTCGTTCTAATATGTCTGGTAATATAAAAGATTCCATTGTTCACCTGGAATAATTTAATTTCCAGGATTCTTTAAAGAATGGGAAAGCTTTTGTTTTCCATGCATACTTACTGATAATGAACAATATCGGGTACTATGAAATTTTCCTTTTTCTTATACACATAGAATTTCAATTCGAATTAAATACTATAGAATTGCAAGTTTCAAAATGGAGCAAAATTGCAAGCCATGTAATCCATAATTTTTCGTGTGAAAAGTAACTAAAAATTTATTTGTCTTTATTAAAATAAACATAATACTTATTGGATAATTTTGCTTTTGATTTTAATTTCTTAATGATATTATCTTAATAAAGGTATACATATTTAGTTTCGGCCAAATTGTACAGGAATAAAATCACTCATCTCAAATGACTGTTTATTCGTATATGAGCTGCAGATATTTTAACTGCGTACATTTTTTGAATTGAGAGGATTGGGGCAACCCGGTAGCATAGTCTCGATTCTGGGATAGGAGAGTTACGAGTTCGAGACCCATTAATACCAAAAATTCAGGGCTTAAATTGGAAAATGTACGCTGAATTCGTCAGTGCATCTCTTTGATGTAATGTGAAATTTTGAAAGGACGAAGATGTAGATCTTGTCATATAATCAAGATAGAAAAATACAAGGTTTCTCCTAAACAGCACTCGTATAAATTAAAAATCTGGGGTTAATCTAACTAAATTAAAGTCAAGAGGGAAGATACAGTTTTGTTACGAAGTTAAGGTTCGAAATTGGGTTCGAAATGGCTCCGAGTTCGAAAAGGGTTAAAAAACAATTCTGAGAGGGGTTTAATTTAACGTCAATTAATAACATTCTTATGATACTTATATATTGTTGAGAAATTTCATGGATATTTTAATGAACAGCTTATGCATTGCACTGGAGAAATTTCTAGCCATATTTGAGAATATCCTTAAATGATGTTAACATATCTACAGTGGTTCAATGCCTATTTCAACACTTACAATATGCGCAACGGGACAAATCAGCAGTATGCTGTAAGCTTAAATCTTATTTTTTTTTCTTTTCAGAAATATATTTACAAATGAGAGCAAGGTTTTATTACTTTGAGCAAGCTATTTTTATTTTAATTTCAATTCTGGATATTTTGTCATATTCTGTATCGGCAACTTATCAAGTATAAATCATTAAATCTCGTTGTAAAATAAAAGTTATAGCAATTATGTTAACAAAATAAAATTTTAACTGTCTTTTATTAACATCATTACTCATTTTAGAAAAACAAAAAAATTCCAATACAAACATCGAAGTCAGACTTGCCGTTCGACTTTTCTTCTTTATTGCCAAGTTTTGGAATTGGATACCCCTAAGGAGCAGATTTACATACTCGTATTTTAGTCTAATTAAAGTGAAATAAGAAACTACTTTAAATCTTAAACCATAGTATACTGATGTATTTTCGGGTCACGAAGGGTTAAAATTTTTAGACTTTTTGTCAGGCCCCTCACAGAAAAAAATCCCGCTTTTTTAATCTATGAGAGACCCTTGAAAACGCACGTAGCCATAATCACCTCTATTTTGAGTTAGTGGTTTGACTTAGTTCTACACTGATGTATGTTTATTTAACTACCAACATAATTTTAAAAACTTAGAAATAGAAATTATTGATTTCTTTTTGTACTGAAATCATTAAATTAATCCGAATAATTCAAGATACATAGCATAAAAATATTAATATATCGAAGAAAACTTACAGTTTGACGGAAGTTCATGCAATTCGTAATTTATAATTACTTCGGCAAAAGTTATTAAACAAAATATAGTAACTCCTGGACAGTTGCCGCATCTGGGATAGATGCCTCACACCTCGTATTTTTTGTAATTATCGATTGATGGCAGTCAGACGCGCAGTATAGGTGCGCAATGAGATTTCTTTAACCAGTTAATAGCGTGAATCCCAATTCGATTATTACTTTTACCTGTGCAATCGTTATTTTGAGGTAAGCTCATGATTTCACTCTCCATTCTTCTAAACATCTTATGCTTAAATACTTTTTATACGCTAATTACTAAATCCATTCATGATTTCGAAGTCAAAACTAAGTGTAGGGTCTATATAAAGTACTGTGTGTATGGTTACGCCATTTTCCTTTGCGAGGGCAGGGAACTACGATGTGCGGCGTCTGTACCGTACAAAATGGGATACATGCCGCACTGCAGTATACATACCGCAACTGTAAGAAACTGCGGTATACATACCGCAGTTTCTTTTGTGCGGGATGCCGCAATTAATAAAATTGAAATTTATCTATCCGTGTCTTATTTTACTATGTTACTGAATTTTATGTTACTGAAGTATATTTGCTGGATTTGATTAAGGGTTATGAACTTTTTTCTTTTCTTTTTGCACAGACTAACCAAGTTGGGCATGTTATTAGTCGTTAATTGTAATTGTAATAATTTTGCATTTTAACGTTCTGGCCTTAAATGAAATATTGTTTTTAAAAACTGGATAAATTTTAATTCTGTTTATAGATTTTATTAGAAATGCCCACATTTTATAAAAGAAAAGAAGATGTAAGGCCTGGGATCCGGAAAGGGTAATAGAGGCGATTAAAAGAATCAAACAGGGTGGCATTTCCTACAGAGAGAGAGAGATTCTAAAAATGTAAGAAAATTAACAAAAAAGATGTCAAAACTACCAAGAGAAAATTTAATTTTGAATCAGGTGGAGGATCTCAGGACAGTTCATCAGATATTGATGAATGTTCAAACAGTATCAAGTTTACTACACCAAAGGAGAAAAAGGGAAAAGTAAAACAGTAAAAAGACGAAGAAAGATGCAAGTCAAGATGATAACAATGAACAGTTGGATCACACATGTGACGCAGACGTTCTTTGCAAGGAATTTTCAGAAAACTATTACAAAACTAAGAGGAAGTGTGATTGACGTCGGTGCATCATGTGTCAAATGTGGTTACATGAAGACTGTACTATTTTCGACACTTTTTGTGTAGATTGAGGTCTATTGACAAATAAAGCAATGTAAACACTATTTTACTTTTTTCTTTTCCCTCTCTAATACACTGATGTTACGTTGTTGCTGAAATAACAATTAAAATTCATTCTTTAAAAAATAAGTGGATAATTTTAGTAGTGAACTAAGTAGATAGACTAATATTGATTTGAACTTACTAGTACGTTTCATTGTACTCATTTAGTTTGTTTTTGTTATTACATAAGTAATTATAGTCCAGATATGAATATTTGTTCGAATATTTTTATTTATTATTAAATCTGTTCTTATGCCAGGCGCGGCATAACTCCCGCACAAGTGCGGCGTCTCAAACTGAACGTAGGAGTGACGCGCCGCAGTGTAATGTTTTAGAAAAAAATTGTTAAAAAATATTAATTATTTTTTTAATATTTTTTGTCGTAATTTGTTGTATATTTAACATTAAATATCACAGCATGATTTATTTTATTTTATGTGCACCATGGGATTTTATACACAACTTCAAAAAAATATGCGGCATATCTCCCGGAATTACCCTATAAAAAGTAATTCTAATACGAAACAGATAATGCTAGTTGTTTCTGATAAATTTTATTGCTATGTTTTCATTTACATTTTCATTACAAAGGCGGTCTCATGCGGCAATCCTCAACATATTAGAAACTTATAGAATAAATGAATTTTTATATTTAAAAAGTACCACTGGCAAAATGAGATAAATAGAGGAACAGAGACGTTCAGAATAAAATTAATTTTTATACATAAATTCATTATAGCCATTTCAGAATCAATTTCAAATGAGAAACAGATGTTGTTGCACTGGATTCTACCTTAATAAAAAAAAGTGAATGCTTTACTTTATCCATTAAACGATATTAATTAAATTATGGCATTCCCACTTCGCTACATTCGTTCATAAATTGACCATAATTCCATTTCAATTATATCCTTCAATATCTTGTTTCAGAAAACTAAGATGCTTTTCCTCCTTTTCATTTTTTACTGCAGAGGAGAAAGGAATACAAGAGACAAAGGGAAATTTCTACACACTGTTAATCAAATCTCATTAATAGCGAGCTTATTTTTTGAAGTTGGGTATACAATCCAGAACTTCGAGGTGGAATGGCTTAAAAGACAAATAAAAACTTTTGTGAGTTTATGACATTTTATTTTTATTCAAAAAGATTATTATCATTATAAAAAATTAAATATGGTGGAACTGAAATAATAAAATCTTCGTTATTTAAAAATTATTTTTAAATTTTAATATTTAATTATTTATATTTATTCTGATTTTAGTAATAGCATTCGGTTACTAATCAAATAATTCTAAATATTCAAAGCCTTATTTTTGATAATTTCACTCTGGTTCGTTAAAAACTGAGTATAAAATCTAGTTCCGCTATCTTCAAGTCAAGGTAATATACATATAGAACTTTTAAAAGGCTTGGAATGACTATGGTTTTACAAAATATACGAAGCAAAAGTCTATTAATTTCTCACTCTTTTCAAGGAAATGAAGTGAAGCAAACTGAAAAAAATAGATTTTAAAGAATGAAACAAGCAATGAGAGCATTAAACTTTTTGCAAATCAACCAATAATAATTGGTTTGCTTTAGAATATCTGCTTTTATTGTGTTCGTTTAAAGAAATTTTCTTCAACTGGTAAAAGAACTCTTTGCAATTTTCAAAAATAACATTTAAAATATAACTTGTAACTTGAGTTTGATAGCTTTGTTATGCGGGGACTACCCATATAGCCGTCATTGGATACCAGCTGGTGGAATCAAATAGTGGTCGCTAGGAATGATGGCTATGTTTAATGTAATTTAAAACTCTATGCATAACTTGATATTCACGACTAGTACTTTTAAACATCAACTTGGGTAAAAAAAATAGTCAAACCACATGATGTGACATTTCCAAGAAAATTATTATCTTTCAGTCCTCATGTAAAATCCGCAGTTGATTCCAACATCAAAATGGTCAAGCGTATTCTTTGTATTTTATGAGCACGCCTAACAACATTTTAGCTGTATTGAAACATGCTGATCAAAAATCAAATATTAACAAGTACAGTCTTTCAGCATATCTGATATTACTTAATATTTAAGAGTGATATTTTAATAGATTCGACGAATAGTTTGATAAAATAAAGTAAGAGAGTAAAAATTCATATCGAAATTGCCAAAGGATTTGAACAAAAAAAAACACTACCTTCATTCCTTATATTTTAACACTGGAAGAAAATGTGCGATTAAATATCTGTAGAAACAATAGAAAAGATTTAAATTCCATTGCAACACAACAAGATGTATAGTTGCAAATTAGACAGGAAATTATTTTTAAAAATTGTCGAAATTCAGAAAAAAATTCAAAACAGATGCAATGGCATCATAAAAGACATAAAATTTTGGATTTTAAGATGGAGCAAAAATTCTTTTAGTGTTTTTGGAAGTTATCGATGATAGACATAATTATTTAGCTTAATATTTAATAAATTAAAATTCTAATAAAAATTTCAAAAACACTCGCTCCGAGATGCAAATTCTCACCCTCTAAAGTATAATTGTGCTAGATTTGTTAAATCTCTATCCACCAATCAATCTTAAAGAGCGTCAGTAATCACAGAGACAGAAACACACACATTCTCATTTTTTATTAGTAAAAGTGCTGATATGAATTACAGATACAAACTTCCTAATATTTTCAATTTCAATGTGTATTTCACGTTGAGAAAAATTAGCCTGGTCGAAATAGGATTTATTGTGGAAAGCTGATTAGATATTAATTGAGTAGATAAGATACAAAAATTCTGGAAAAGAAAGTCATGTGTCAAGTAAAGAAACATATATACATATGTTTACTGAAGAGAAACTTATGAGAAAAATATAAATTAATATAAATTTCACTTTAAATTCTTTTTATTTTTCTAAATACTATTTGTTAATGTTATTTCCTATAATACACTATTTATAGCCTTTTCTTTGTTAAAATTTTTGCTTATCATTTGATAAGTATTTAAATCTGCGGAAAGGTGTCATGAAAGGTTTGTGCTTAAATGGATTTAATAACATGTTGGTTATTTCATCGGAAGAATAATTAATGTAGATGAAATCATTGTAAATGCATAATGCTTTTTCTACAGAGTATCTGTTTCAAAAATAAAAATGTTACCAATTATAGTATTTTTACCAAAATTTATTCATTCAATGAAACCCTTTGTTTATGAAGTATTGTTTAATGAATTCCTATTATCCCATATACATAAAAAAAAAGTTTAGATAAAAACAAAATTGACTGTTTGAAACTAACTACTGAATAATGAATTTAATAGTAACCATTTTTAAAAACATACCTTTATAAGAGTACTAAAATATAGATATTTTATTTTAATTATATTCTAGTATTAATTATTTCAGTCTTTAATTTATTATTCATTATTAGAATTATTATGGAATCTTTTAATTATTATTTTCAGAAACTCACTATCAGATGGCGCCACGTGCATAAAATAAACTGTTAAATTAATCCATCAACTGACAATCAAGTTATAAAAGTATTAAAATAGTGAACTGTTACCCAGAACATAAAAGTGTACAAAATTTCAGAACTCTAGCACATCAGGGAGTTACAGAATTCCATCTTTACAAACATTGGACAAGTCAAGTTAAATAAAATTGTATAAAATCTAAACCAAACATCCTTGAAGCTGAAACATAAAAGCTATTCCATTCAGGGTGAACTAAAAACTGAAGATGCCACATTTCTTAAATTCAAAACAGAAGCTCCCATCCAGAAGCAAGAAGTAAAAGTAGCCATTCTAGAGTATGAGCTTAAATTCGGGTTTCAGGTGCGACTTAACCATTTGCCTCTGTACCAGCAAGGCGTGATAAGGTTTCTTCCAATCAACATGTTGAGCGTTATCGTCTTCAGGTTAACTTCCATCAAGGCCGAAGACGGGAATAATCGAGTGAAAGACAGAAAGGCAAGAGGATATAAAAAAAAGTTTTTCGAATCCCAAAGTCGAAGGAAATTGAAGACGTGATTAATGACTTTGAAATTGGTGAAGACCTTGGGGGATCATAAGGAATTAGTCGTCTGTAACATTTTTTTCTTTTCTCTCCTTTATACCCTCTCGACCTGGAGAGAAAAGTGCTAGACTAATTTGAAGAAATATGTCACCTGGAAATAAACTCTCAGAATTGTTGTATCGTGAAGTCGATTCGGGATTAAAATGAGTAAACGTGTGTCGCCATGGAGATCAGATGAAAGTAAACACCTCATGTAAATCATGTTCTGACACTATAAAAGTTTATCAAGTAAAAATTGAAACTTTTCGCAAGTAACATTTAAATAAAATTCAACATTCTTTAATTAATCTGAAATAGGATTTAATACTTCTCCAGTGAAAAAAAAATTATACCCCTATTTCGCAAAAATTTTCCATTTTATCTCCATTTCCCTGCTTGATGAATAAATACGAGGGTTGTAAATAAAGTAGTGGCAACATAGATAGTAAAAAAAATATAATGAACTTACATTTAAAACTGCGCTACACTCCTTCAATAAAATCACCAACTAAGTTTTGCACCTTTTGCCAAAAGTCGGGAATCCGTAGGATACCTTTAGTAAGGTGTTTGTCGGTAACATCAACATATTTGCTCGGAGCACAGATGTCACGTCAAAACCAAATAGGGAGCGGGGGCCGTGACGGAAACATAGAAGTCGCAAGGACTCATGTCAGGTGTATGGGGAGTGTGTTACAAGACCTCAAGGACCCAGCGGGAAAACATTTTCCTCGAGTTAAGACATTTCTTCACTATGCGCCACACCTTTTGATGACTGAGACCAACTTCTAGGGATAATTCCCGGACAATTCATCGACGATCTATGTTACAGAGACCACTCACAATGTCAATCTGACGTAGAGGAATGTACAGCCGACCTGTACGGTTCAAATCTGCAGTTTCATTGCAACCCGCACGAATCGCTTTGATTCATCTTGCAACCGTCCTATACAGTAAAGCATTATTGCCATAGGCCTCACGTAATCCTTGATAACATTCAGATCCAATTTTGTCACTGGCAACCGCGATTTTAATCTACGACCGCTGAACACTTTTCATAAACATGCTTTAGAGCGGTAAAAATGACACTCTCTACTTCAACGCCGCACAGCAACTACCCTTTTAACTGGGTCGACTTTTTTACGCAATCTCCACATCGGCACCTCGAGTCTTCCACATCATGTTTGAGCGCTCTTTCTGGACTACGTTGCCACTACTTTATTTACAACCCTCGTTTTATTAGGAAAATTCGTACAGGACTTAAAAGAAAAGAAAATATGCAACATAGAAAATGCAAGCATCGAAGATACGAAGAATTACTAAATTAATTGCATTTCTTTCTTGCAAATGAGGAACACATGGATCTTAGTTTCGCTATGACTCTCTCTACCCTCCTCCAAAAATATGAGCATTGTTTTGAGGGAAAGAAGAGTGTAAAAATGCGATTCAAATTACTGGTTGCTTGTTTGGCAACTACTCTTCAAGATTTTAGAGTTTATTTATTTAAAACAAGAGAAATACCTTTAACGTTTTTGTGTCGATGGAACCTTGTTCCATTTCATATATGTGGGACAAATGAAGTTTAAACAAAGCTTTTGTTAATATTTTACACTTGTTGTGATTAAATTTTCACTTTGGAAATGAAACAAGTTTTCGGAGTCGAGTGAAAAAGGAATCGTAAAAAGTTTTTTGAAATCTCTAATTAAGAAAAATTCTTCTTTTCTTGGAACTTCATTATAACCGTATATTTACTTTTGTTCCTTTTGTAAGATCGGAACATAGTTTCCGTTTCTAAATTCAGGACATTTCGTTTCTAACTTTTTAAATATGGAAAAGTTTTGAACACGTTGCATGAAAAATGGATGTAATTGTTCTCATTAAAAAAACATTTGCTGTTCAAACGTGATAATTATTCAAAGAGGCAATGTTTCCTTATCAAGAATAAAAGAAAATCATTTTATGCTTTTATAATATTTTTGCTCCATCTATTTTCGTTTTGAAAGTAAATAAATTATAGATGTTTTTTTAGACTTTTATTTAACTTGACTTGTTTCTTGTTTATAACTATGGAATTTAGTAGTCTATTTTTCACTAATTTTCTGATGAGCTGGAGTTTTAAAATTGTGTACCCTTTTGTTTTGACGTACTATTATCGATGACAATACAATATTTTGATATAGTCAGAATTTAATTTTCAGACAATAAATCTGAATAACATTTAACTAAATTTTGATTCCGTAGTTTTGGCGCCATCTGGTAGTAAATTAAAGAAAAATTGATTTCAAGATTCCATAATGTTTTAAAAAATGATTTATTAGCTAAAGATTAAAAATTAGATAAAAATTAAAATAAAATATCTACTTTTCAACACACAGATTATTAATTTCTTTAAAGATTTCTTTTTTAAAAATTGAATCATTTATTCCCAACAGTTATTCAATTCAACAAGGAAAAGTAAAATGTGTAAATTGACTCAGTTCAAAAATCGCTTTTCAAGTGGATTCCTAAAGGCAAAGTACCTTGCTTTTTTTTAATTGAAATTAATTAATTGTTATTAAATATGTTCTTCATTTTAAAAAATGATGAAAGTTCTGAAATGAAATGCTAAATCAAGTTTAAATCAATGAATGAGACTTCATTTTTAGTTCGTTTTCAGTAATATTAAAATTTGCAACAGATGATTTACAAAATGACTTTGGTTAAGAGAGCTCCTTAGAAAGTGTTTACGTATTATTTCGTATTATTTATTCCTAATTAATGCCATACTTATAATACATAACATAACGCTAATCTAAGTGAATGTGAATACTTTCTTTTCTGCTTGAATTATTACTTAACATTAGATTTGGAAACATAATAATGCAGGGGCAATTTTTTCAAGAAAGAATGGTTATTTATTGTTTATTTTTTATATTCTTACCATATAGGCTTTAATATAATATGAAATGCAATAAGAATAAATAATGATCAATTATAATACCAAAGAAAGGTTCAAAATTGAAAAATTGTATGTAGCGAATGTAACCCTATTTTAAGTTAATAATGCATTTTAGGTCCTAGCTTGTTATTTTACATTAACAAATTAAAACTTGGTGTTTATTGTCATCCGGTATGTTTGGTATTAAAGAAAATTGCATTATTATTTTTAGTTTTTATTATTGTTTATTCATAACAGCAAGGAACATTTATTAGCTTAATCATTTTCTTGCGTAAAAAATTATATAAATGCATGGAAATTCCTTATTTCTCTAAAGACTGAAGAAAAATTGATTGTGGTCTGATGAGACAAACAGAAATTCCAATTGCAACTGCCTATACTCTACTCCTAAGTTCAATTAAACAAAAAAAGTTTGCTTTGAACATAAGGAAACTATAATATAATAAGCTTAAAAATACTCAAATGTAATCTCCCTAATCCACTGATTTTCCGAATTTAAAATGGAATTACAATATTTATTAAAAATAAACAATAAATTATGTCTGATCAAACAAATGAAACACGACGTTTCATTCAAACAAAGAATTTATATGCTTGAAAAAGAATTTATTAATTAAGGAAGAATAATATAACTAGTAATTTGACCTGTCCTTATGGACATACAAATATCGAGCCACTGACAGTTCCGAAGAACGCCAGCAAATTGAGTACAAAATTTCGGCACAAAGTACACTGCTTCAAAGGAAAAAGTTTAAAATAACCAACGCAATTTCTCACAATTTCAAATTCCTATACGCACTTTAAAACTTTCCTAAACACAAAATCTTGATTAATTACCAAATAACATAAATTAAAATACAATCATAAGGAAAATAAAGAGAAAAAAGAATGATTAAATATATAAATACTCGTATACAGGAAACCACAAATCAAAAATCACAATATAAACATGCAACACAACGCATCACAAGAAAAAGGCTAAATCAACCTATACACAATTTCTTATCACAGTTTCAAATTTTCCTATACATAATTTCAAACTTTCCAATACACAATTTCTTGAAAAATAACTAAATAACTTTAAAATAAAATATAAAAATAATAATAAAGAAAATAAGAAGAAGAAGAAAAAATAATGAAAAGAATATAGAAAGCCACAAATTAAAACGGTGCCAAACAATAAATCAAAAATAAATAAGCAACACTGTTGCGGATAGTAAACAGGGACAAGTATTTACAAGAAAATAATTAAAACATCGAAAAATGACACATTTATAAAAGACACTTATATATATATATATATAATAAAAAATAAATAAATGGGGGATTCCCAGATTAAGAGTTTTAAAAAGTTCTAATCCCCCTCTATCATATTCTTTCCATTTGAATTACATTTTCCATCTCCTTGGCTAGAATATTTTTAACAATCAATTTCATACCTTTTCCTGATTGTCTGTCCTGCAAAAGTTCTTTAATGGAGCTGCTGTTTTTTTAAAGTAAGTGCCTCTGATGTCTTGCCGTGCATCACATTTAAGGATAGTATGTTCCTTAGTTCCTTCATCTTTTCCGCAGAGGCACCAGGGACTCCTGCCGAAGAATCTGTTTTGATAGGTTTTAAACGCTCCGTGGTCTGCGATGATCTGATTTAAGTAAAAATCACCTAACACTCTTTTTTCATCAACCTTGGCAAATAATTTCTAATATTTACAATCGCTAATATTTAAAACATGTTTTAACAACTAACTTCTGTATGAGTTTTGTGAAAAACATGTTTAACAATACATTTGTATAGAAGTTACACTTCTTTATATAACTATAAACCAATGCATTTTTAATACAATAAATTTCAGAGAGAAATATAATAAATATTTAAATTCATTATGGCTGAATATAGATACATTAATATTTCTTTTTTTTAAAAAAATCAATAAATATTCATTTGTAAGTAATTTAATTTTTTTAATTATTATATTCACAATTTCATAAATTCTGAGAGCATAATGATTAAAAAAAATAATGTAATTCTCATCCTGTTTCTTTGCATGTTAAAAGTGCACTTATTATTAATTTTAATTCAGTATGTTTCAATTGAGCTAAAATACAGCTGGCCATAAAATGTGTTGAGCCATTTTAATGTTGAAATCGAATGCATATTTTGCAATAGAAATAAGACAGTGGAGATGGCGCCGGAAACGTGCAATTAGATGTTACATGGCATGGTCAGTTATTTAGCCTCACTAGGGACATTTATGTAGACAATGAACAGGACAGGTGCAAAGCCACTAAGATAACATGGATTAAATATCTACCACAATCAAGTTTAAAATTTCATTGTTAATGCAGCCATGACTTTAAAATGATACAAGATTGAATTGAAATCATATTCCCGGCAAACAAGCTGGTCGCCGAAGGCGAATGGTGTATAAATAAACAATATTTTATAATTAAATGAAGTATCTATTTAAAATTTGAATAGAATTGATTTATTTCTATTTATTTATCTAGATATTTTTATTTCGACATTAATTCTCCAAGAAGGAATAATTCCAATCAGTTTTTCAAACAAATCGTTGTTTTTTCATAATTTTCTTTTTCACAAGAAATAGTTATGAGTAATATACTTTCATTTTAAAGTATTTTAAAAGATCTCTAAATAACAAACTTTAACTCAAAAACATTCAGATTCTATTTCCTTCCGAGTTTTTCTGTGGCAAAAATGTTTTTCCGTAAAAAACTTTGGCTCGTTCCAGACTTTGATACTAAAACCTCTCCAACAATAACGTAAACTTTTCAAATCAAACTGAATGTTTCCCAGTTTAAAGATGGAAATGCTCTTTCTGAATTCCTATTTAAGTAAATTGGCTCTTTTTTTCCCCGAGAAAGGACGGTACTCTAATGTCAACCAAGAATAGGAATACCGACGGCAACGATGGGCTCGTATTGACGCAATATTTGACAAAGCACTTCAGGTAGAAGAATTTAGTATTGCATTTTAAGTTCCAACTCGATAGAAGACCACATTAAGGCTGCAAGTCGCTGCAGCAAAGACATCAGAGCCATTTGGTCGTTCAGTATTACTTAATATGTGCAAACAAGCGAACAACTTGCAGATGGGATATAACTTGACGGCTTCAAAATGAGGAGCTGAAAGATATGGAAAAGACAGGACGGTAAGTAAGGTGCATTTATCGCATTTCCATATCTTGAGTGGAAAAGTCTCTCTCCGTGATATTTTCAGAGGAGAACTGAGGAAATTGGCATTGGAAAAATATGGGACAATTCTTTATATTTTATTTTTGCATATAAGAAACAGCAGTAATTTGGAATGTATTACTTTTAAGAAACGTGACTAATTTAACGTACACTTTTCAAACATCGTTAGTTTTCAGTTTCAAATTTCATTTCTCTTTAGATTACAATTCCTATAAACGTACCAAGTTTTCTACAGTAGCTATTCAGGGGTTAGGTGCATAAATTAATAATTTGAACGTTAATATGCAGATTTAAGTTGCATTGTTTTCTTATGTTATTTTTAATGCTGCATAGAAATCGTTTTGAAATTTTAAATTCTCTATTATTTATTTAATGTTTACAGAGTAACATTGGTTATTTTATTATTACTTTGAAGATTAATAACTATTATATTCTATATATCGTTATGCGAAGAATAAATTTATCTTTTCCTTAAAATAAAATACCTTTCTTTTCACGAAGTAAAGTATGAAGTTTCTTGTTGCATTCCTGTTAATTGTGTTTTAATGTTTAGAAAATAAAATTTTTATCAATGTCTCTCCAACTCCAGAAATAAAACGATTTTTTCGAAAATATATCCTTTTGCATGCCGTGCTATTTCTTACAAGGAAAACATAGACTTTACTCTAATTAGCAAATATATACAAAAAATATTAGTTAACAGACTTTTGAAGCATATGAAGACTGTTTGAACAAATTTAATGCATTCCTTTAGAGGGATTTTAGCGTCTAGTTAAGTTTAACACTGATGGCGAATCGAGAGATTTTTATGTACAAACACCTGCCTCAGAATACCCACAGAACAAATCCCCCGTGGATAGGGAAGCAAATTTACCTACACTACAGTCATATAACTTGGTGCATCATTCTTCCATCTATAATCCATGAAATGGGAAGTATCTCTCTTTAAATGTGTACAATAGGTGTTGCAAGTGCCAATCGTATATTTGAAACACCTATTCTGACATTGCACTAGATCTGACATCGCACGGACGCTGCAATGTCAGATATCACAGTCATCCAAAGAGACGTAATTGCAAGAGAGCGTTTGCCTGGAGCCTTAGTGACGAAAACAGTGAATATTTAGAGAGTGCAAGGAGAACAATATCAGCCATTATGACAGATTACCTGCAGTACAGTCATACAGTTTGGTGTATCATTCTTCCATCCAGCATACATGAAAAGGAAAGTCTTTAAATATGCACAATAGGTGTTTCAAGTGCCAATCGTACGCTCTTGGAGACCCAGTAATGTCAGATCTCACAGTCATCCAAAAAAAACGTATTTCCAGGAGAGAGTTTGGCTGGAGCCTTAGCGATGAAAACAGTAAATATTTAGAAAATGCAAGGGGCACAGTATCAGCCATTATGATAGAGCGCACAAAAGACATTTCTGTGAACATTTACAGAAGAAGGAACAACTTTTTAAACTGAACATTTGATGTACCAAAAGCATTTACTTTTTTCCTTATATCGATATGTAGTTACCTAAGACATGATTCCACGTTGTTGATTCATATTTCAAGAAGAAAGGAGTCATGGTCAGCGTGTTTACTTTCTTTCAGAAATTTACTTTTGAGATTGACACAAATAAATTTGCTCATTAGAAAAATAAAGGATATTTGTTTTGCTTAATTTTTCCAGCAAAGTTCTACAATCCCAGCATTAGAGGAAGACTGAAAAATTATTCATTTTATAAAATGTATAAATAATTATATTGTATCATATTGAGTTTTTTGAGATAAGTTTAAATTATATTAAAGAAACTTATGAATGATTGGAGAAAAATGAATTAACTTTTTATCTCGAAAACGAGAGAAATTCATGAACGGATTTCCACTGCATTCGAACAAAATTAAATTTATACTCAGATTCACTAAAGTGGCAATTATTTAGTCATGTACATCGACCTATGAAATTCAAATTTCCAAAGTATTCACAGAGATGCATTCAGGATGGTAGATTTTCTCGCTATTCGCTTCAATACAAATATAAAAGCTCTAAAATGGTGAATGAGTGTATGGAATGTGAATGCAAGGTCTAAAATGGTTAATGAGAGTATGGAATGTGAATGCACTTTTGTGAATGCAAGGAATTTAATGAAGCTTGTATTCCAATAGGTGAACCTTTGAATATTTGTCTGGTATCTATTGTTTATTCGAGAATTTCACTGAAACATTTGCAGAAAACTACAGATGGAAATTATATTCCAATAAAGTTAGAATATGTACATTTTCACCGGCATTATATCTAAGACTTTACTAGCGTTTGCTCCATTTAAATGAAATTTATAGCAAACTATTAAACATATTGCAATTACTTCTAGCGTGATTTATTTACTTTTTCTTTATTTTTTAAAATTTCTATGGTTTAGGTTTCGAAGTTTCTAGATTCATTTAGTGAATCACTAATATTTTCGAAAATTCGTTAAAGGTAAGTACATTTTGTAGTCAGTAATTACTTAAATTGTGCAATGAAATACGCGACAATAATGTCTATCCTAAATAATTCTAATCTAACAAAAACCTATATTTTTATGTATTTGGAATAATTTATTATTTGATAAGAAGAAATTTTAAATCTAGAAATGGGGCTGCTTTCTGTTCCGTTATTAAAGTACATTGTTTTATGTAAAATTAACAACTGAAATTTTAAAACAATTTACCATGTGATCTACATACATATAACATTTACGTACGGAAGTTCTTTGTTTATAATGATATGAATCCGTTTGACTTCAAGTATGGAAGAGAACAAGAAACTAATGACGAGAAAGAAGAAAACCTGGTGCTGATGGAAGAAGATCTGGATTTGGGCTTTCCAACAAGAAATGGAGATTGCGGAGATGGAGGATGTAATTTATTTAAAGTCATCCTTGGTTGATTTTTCAACAAATCTGTTTGTTTTCATTGATAACGTTGGAGGTTCCAGAATGCAAGTATATTATTCGTACGTCTTCAGGATTCAATAAGTAGACGGTGGTGAATATGATATGACATGTTTGAGAACTACCATTTTCGGTAAATCAAAATTTGTTTCGGTGATGAATGAATAACCAATTTGCCATTTTCGAGAATCAGTTAACACCTATGCTCCCAGATCTTATAGAAAGAATTATTTGGTTTTCAAGCAGTGTGAATGCCATAGAAAAATTAGTACAACAGCAAAAAGAACATTCGATTTCAAGTGGAAAATCAATTTTCTACTACTAGATTGAACGTGTATCTGTAAGTCTTAGCTATTTGCTTCTAAGGGTTTCATAATATGCAGTTATTTCAGTTTCTACAAAAATTTATTTCCCAACTTTTTCCGACAAAATATGAGTTAAAATTATTACAAATCACACCAAATTTAAGATAGCAAATAGTTATAATAGTTTATATTCGGTATACCACGAAATAGATAATGTTTTCGCTGCAAAGCATTAAAAAAACAATATTTTGTGATGATTGGAAAAAGGCAGTTAAATGCATTTTAAGACAATATACAATAGTTTGCAATCATTTTAAATACATTCTGTTCAAATCATTTCGTTGCTGTGATCAGAAGCCGAAATACGTGTTCCCATTTACCCCTTTGTCTTTGGGGTAATTGGGAATATTTCGTGGTAAAATAAGAACGCTCCTAAAAGTGAGGTTTATTGATTAATAAATTATTTTTGAAAGGAGGCATTATTTAATGAAACCCGCAGAATATGTTTATGCACTCACAAAAAATAATGAACTCTTCTCCATCTCATACAATCCTTTTAAAGAGAAAAAAAATGACAGTCTGAAAAATTCGTCACCAATTACCCCAACTGTCCCTATTGTTTTACTGAAAATTTAATTTATATTTTTTCAGAAAGAAAACAATTTTTACTTATCAAGAAAATTTTAGGATTACTGAGAAAATTTCTTGTGTTATAATTTCAGTTTTTGTTATCTCTATTTCAAAACAAATAATTAACGCATTTCACTAGTTTTCCTGCCAATACAAAATATTTTTTTAAATAAAATGAGTTTGTCAAATAATTCCAGCTAAATGCGTTTTTCTCCAACTTGCAATAGGAAATCAAATGAAAAAGATATAGGGAAACAGAATACAATATTATTTTATTTAAAGATTATTTCTGTATAGCATGTTGAACAAATAAACAGGCATTGAATTTTCCTTTATGCAAAAATTGTTGTATTTTGGTAAAATTTTAATCGTGTTGCTATAATTCAATCATTAAATAAATTGAAATTCTGTTTCGTAATTTTTAAACATTAACACCTTACCATTGTTTGATTTATTTTTTAACGTAAGACTACGGTCCTCCCATTGGGGTCTGAGGAAGGAATTTGATTCACACGCCAAAACGCAACAAAAAAACGTTGTATGGGAGATCCTCTATATCTCGGTAACTGCATATGTTAAAAACATAACTAATATCTTATTTTAGAGATAAATGGTAACAGCAGAAGGTACAGTAAAAAAATTTGAAAATCGAAAAAGAGTCACGCGAGTAAAGTAGTCCTACGCCTTTAACATAAGCGGCTGTTTGAAAAAGACAGCCTCCCGTCATTTTTCTCCCAAAAGCTGGAACATATGAAAGTTTTATATGATATTGACAACAATAATCTAAGGGTTAATCGCTTTAGCTCCATACCCATAACTCCTTAAAAGGAAGAAGAGTTAGCGTTGGAGTTGCTTCATCAGTAAATGTTTCTTGAACAATCGGCATATTTGAATTAAAATTTCATATTGGAAAAAAATGAAATTGATATTGTAGCAAGTTTCCGCTCTGTGGTCAAAAGTTGGTGGGTTCGAATTTCACTTTCACCTATAGCTACAGTTTAAATGGAATACATGGAAGCTAAAATCTTAGCTCTCGGCTAAGCGTTTACACTTAGCAACAGTGTATGCAGAATATGCTGTCGGCTGATCATGCACGGTGCAGATTCTAAAGTTTAATAGACTTAAAAGAGTAGTTTATTAGACTTAATAGACTTCAAGTTTCGTAGACTTAAAAGAGAATGATTTTAGAATAAATAAAATTAAACTAAAATATCAATATATAATATTAATGAAATAATTAATTATCTTTTTTAATTCCTCTGTTTATTTCCCAAAAATGAGTTTTTGAGAATTTATTCATTTTATTTCTTCAGCATACACACCCATTTAGAGAATTAATGCATATTCTTTCTCATTTTGGCTCCAAATTATTAGAGAATTACTACTTATTTTACTGGCTCTTCAAGCAAACAATTAATTTGCCCATAATATGTGAATATTTTTTCATTCAGATAAGCTGTATTTCACAGACAAAAATCAACAGATTCAGAATTTCAAAAACAATAAAATTCATCTTGTCTCCATATCTTCATAAGTTTTCCTATACTTATTCCTTTCCTAGCCATTCCATTTTACTTAAAATATCTAATTTTTCTGCATAAAAATATATAAATTGATGTCGATTACATTTTCTGCCACAGCCATAACTTTGAATAAGTCTGAATTGTTAGTACACACTCAATGCAAATATGACCACAACACTAAATAATTAACATCTCGTTATTCTGTATTTTTGCTTTAATTCCCTCCTCCTACTGTCTGTCCGCCACGAGAACTTGGTGACCGCGGTCGGTATAGCAACTGGTTTTGTTAGGAAAGATCCATTTTGAGTAGGAGGAAGCCGACGGAAGTAGGGGTTTTATTTTATCCTTGGCGCCAGTTTGCGGCGGTAAAAAGAGTGCATCATTCGTGAACTTCTACCTACAGGAAATGAATTCCTCCTAAGATAACGTGTCTCTATAGAGACCGCCGTCAACGAGACAACTTGGCGAGCAGAGTTCTCTCGTGGCGGACAGACAGTAAACAACCTATGAAGCTACAAGAAGTGAGAACAGCAATTTTTGAGAAATTCCTAGAATTGTTTTAACAAAAAAGAAACGGTAGAGTCAAAAGGATTCCCGCCCCTTGCTTTGCTTGCGTGTTGAAAAGCCTAACCAAACTGACACTCTTTAAATCTACATCAGGAGACGGATTTGGAGAAAAAAATGCTAAAGCGTCTTTATCAATTAACTTTCAATATTTATGACCCAAAATAACAGTTTTGTGTAGTCATTCGCATACTTTATAGTTTGGTTCCGAACAAGGTATTCAATTCAGAATCTCTAAAACTAATAGTGTACTTTTTACATGAGAGAAAAGTCCGAAAAAGATTGTTATTTGTGAGTCGAAATTTCAACGGAAGATGAAGAAGACCGAAAATTTGAACGGCATTTAAATGAACGCAGATAACGTTCATTCACAAATCTGGCAAATTTAGGATTTATTAAATGGGCCATTCACCGTTGTTCCAAACTGGAAATTTTGGAACAAGGGAAGGAAAAAACCTATCGCCAAGATCGGAAACCTGCGAAATTTGGAACAAATGGATTCGAAGTGGTGGAATTCAAAAGAACTCAAAATCCAAAACTCTATCCGCCGATTACAATTTGGAACCACGACGCGAGGCTAGCGGGAAAACAATAGTTCTGCCTAGATTGGGACCTCGTGTCGAGGCTAGAAATGAAACTCGAAATCTCCCGTGTGGAGGAAGAGGAGTTTGGTTGGCAGGAATTCTGAGACTTTGAACCTTGTCTCAAAATAACTTTGGAATATACATGAATGCTTTGCCTAATTTTGCGACTGAAATGGGTGGGGGAGAAAACGGTGTTAGGACAAATGGCACATCTCAGCCTTCTCGTGAATAACCAGCTTTAGTTACTATATTCTTCAGAGCCGAAATGAAATGTTTTAAAATGAAGAGTGAAAAGTTAAAGGAAAAGAAGAGTTAAATCTGGTAAAACATAGAAAAGATGTATTTACGAAATATAACATTTTAAAAGTAAAAATAGCTCAAAATGAAGTTAATAAAAACCACCGAAATCAGATTTTTGCGGATAAAACAGATAACATGAACAAAAAAATGGCTTTTAAATTAAGGATATTTTTCTAAAAAGTCACTAGACTGTTTTCCAGACGCATAAAAATAATTTTAATCTGGCAGATCCGTGTCACTGGATTCGTTTAAAAGTATGCTGATGGAAAGAGTATGGCTAATAAAACTGTCTGGAAGTTTAAATGGTGTAAAAGCTACGGCACTTTCTTATTTAATGTCAAATTCGTTTTTAAGAAAGTGTTATGTGCAAACTATATGTTGTCTGCTAATCTTATAAGTAATTTTATTTATTTTTGAAGCTGAATAATTCAGTTGGAATGAAAATTCTCTCTGTACAAATTAGAAACCTAAATTGATAGCGGAATTTTAGTAATACATGCGCAGTATTGAAAATTAGCTTTGTTTGCAATGGACACAGTTACACTCACGTATGTATCGCATAGATTTAATTTGAAAATCCATTACGCTTTTTTTATTCGTTGGATGTCCAAGTTACGTCACAAATAACATTCACTTACATATTAGAACTTACAGTGCATACTGCATATTACAACATGTAGTTATTTATTTTTTCGTGTGATTGTGACGTTACGAGAATTGACTCCATTTTGAGAAAACTGAAAAATTAAAATTAAGTTAATTGATTGCTCGATGTACTGATTTACTGATTCATGTGAATTTGTTTTAATGTTTTTAGCTGTATCCTTTTGTAGGTTTAATCAATATTTAAAGTTGCTTCGATTTTCCAGCAAACCTAAATTCGTAAAAAATTAAGAATTTGTTTCCCTTTCCGTTAAAGTTTATTCAAATCCTGAAACAAAAGTTTTCATAAAAAATTTCATTGCAACCAAA
This sequence comes from Araneus ventricosus, assembly GCA_013235015.1. Taxonomy (NCBI): domain Eukaryota; kingdom Metazoa; phylum Arthropoda; class Arachnida; order Araneae; family Araneidae; genus Araneus; species Araneus ventricosus. The sequence goes on from BGPR01003854.1 coordinate 115,465, forward strand.
TGAAAAATATTAACGTCATAATCCGCCTAAAATATTGTCACATACAACAAAGTCTCTTTCTCGCTCTTTCTCCATCGATACGAGAAACAAGAAAATTTTTGTTTAAATATTTTTTTAATTATAAAAATAGAAATAAGGCTTGTATGGGCCTGCTTGCAGCACCACCCGTTATATATATATTTAATTTCCTGTCATGAAATAATTTCGATCGGTTGTTTTTAGTGTTCTCGACACGAAGACCAAAATGAAATATTTTTTGAATAAATTGAGAAGAAATTTTTTGAAACTATAACCACAAATCGAATTACTTTCATCTTGCCGTAACATCCGGAGTCATATGAATGACAGTAGTCAAGAAGTTAATATGGGAAATGAGTGTGGAGTCCTAATGGCCATCACTGGCCTTGGACCATCCCATCCAGGCAGAATCACGACCCATCAATAGCGTGGAGGTAACTAATCCTCACCCCATTACTATACCAAATGGTGCATCCAGAACCCACTTACCTATGCTGGACTTATCATCCACGTACTCGAGGTACCTTATTACTTACTCTTATTTTAGACTCTAATAATATACTAAAAACATCCTATTTTGACACTATATATTGTAGATTCATTTGTTTGTTATTCACACTCGTATCTTTTTGTTACTATGCAAATAATTAATATAAAAATTTAAACTAGAAGAATATGAAATATTTACATTATGTAGAAACCAATTTTCTTTTTAGATTCTGTTCAGACGAAAAAAAATGAATTGCGGTTATGTGCAAACCCTTATTCAGAAATCAGTTAAGTCAGGTAGACAGTACTTCATTGTCAAAATTTAATTGCAAATTGTTAAAAATGTCATCATGTGTTGTAATTATTTTGACCTAAGAGCTGTGAATTAACGAGTGTGAAAACAGAGAGAAAAAGGTTTCTAGAAATTTCTTAGAATTCGAAAGTAATGTTTACATTATTTAGATGAAAGTCTTTAAAATAATAACCATCAGCAGCAAAATTCCATTTCTATAAGTTTATTTATTGTAATTTTATAACAAACATTCTTTCAGCTTGTTCATTCAATCTCTCAAATATCACTAATAAGATTATAATTAATTGAATTTCATTTCAAAAATTCTTCCAGCTTATAATTCAAATAGTTAGATTTCACTTTTGAAATTAAAATATTTTAAAGTTGACCGATTAAAAAATATTATGTTCTAGCATAGAGGACATAAAACGTGTATTTTTTCCTTTATTTTCATACATAATGATAATTTATACTTTGAAGTTCGTATATAAAATAAGGTTGTTGAGTTTTTCCTTTCTTCTTTCTTAGAGATCAGGGAAGTAAAGAACTTCCTAGAATTCGAATGCCATAATAAAATCATTGAAAAGAAAGAAAATACTCTTAGCAACAAAAATAGAAATCTCATCCGATGATTCATTTTTTATGCACTTCTTGTTATTGCGAATATTTCATGATCGTTTCAGTTGCATAGTGTATGGATGCAAAACACAATATCGTCGAGAATACATAATAAATATTTCAATAAATGAAATAGAATGCAAGCAGAGAATGATAAGTTGTTTTAGCGGACTTGCTTGTTTGCTTTGAATTCTAAACAGAAAAATAGTTCGTGAGCAAAAGCATCAGTTTATCAGTTTTGTTGACGCAATATGTAATTTTTCTTTCTTTAGAATAGATTCTTGTACATATTTTGCAAGAATGGAATACAATAAGCACCAAACACTGTATATTCAACAATTATTGGTCACACCATCTGTAAGAGTAGTAACAAAACAAGTAGATTGCTATTACTTAAGAGACGCATGTCTGCAACTCTTAAGTAATAGCAATCATGATCATAAATTCGTGCTCTTAGTTATGATGTAGAAATTTCTTATCAATAATGATTACAAAATATCATTCTGCATGAAAATACTTTTACCATTCCAGTTAAATTTTATTGAACCCCTTATAAGCTTCATAAGGACATCTGAAAAATATAAGAAAAAAATTCAGTTCTATGGATGACTTCTTTTGGGTGACTTCAGTATTGCTGTAAATTTTGCCATAAAATATTTTTTAAAATTTGTTAAAATTAGAGAAAAAAATTATGCAGCAACTTAAATGATATCATTCAAAAGGTAAGTTTTTGTACTTTCAAATGGCGCAAAAATGATATCTGTGCTTTGATATTTTCGGAAGTTATTAAAGAAAAATGTCAAAATTTTGCTCAGTTTTTTAATTAATTAAAATTCTAATTTAAAAAATGCCAAAATTCCTAGCTCTAGGTCCAGCGGCTTGCACTGTAGAGCGCCAAAGCACCGATACATACACACATTGTTCTTTATTGTTAGTAGAGATTTGGTAAAGCATATTTTTCTGTTAGTAGATTTCGTATTATTTTTATACGGATAAAATGAAAACAGTTGTTAAAAGTGAAGTTTCTGAAAATTAATATCAATTTATTCATCAGTTCTGTTTTTGATGTTTTTTTACTATTATTATTATTTCTTTAGCACTCTTGCAATTTGCATGAGATTTTGTATTACATCTTTCGTGAGTAAATCTGTGACAATGAGTTCTGATATATGTTTGGCGGGCTAAAAGCCCGCAGATAAATATTTAAATTATATAAATATTTAAATTTAATGTTTAATTTAATGAGTATTTAATTTAATTAATGTTGGTTAATTTAATATTAAATTTAATAAAAATTTAAATTTAATATTTTTGAATTCTATTTCCACGCTTGGGCATTTCAGGAAACTTAAAAAAAATTCGAAGCTAATCTGTTATAGTAATCATTAAGTATCCATAGAACTTTTTTTATCACTCTATAATTCGGGATTAATCAATGGAAATATATATTTATGTTATGCAAATGTAATAACTAAATATGACCAAGAAGAATTTTGTACAGTAATTAATATACAGAGGGTATACGCACATTTCCAGAACGATTTTTATGGTATTTTAAGAATTATTTTACATATTATTTTGTGTTCGAAATGTTCAGTTTGAAAGCCAGTATTCATAACTATCTTTCTAAATCGTAACTTCTATGACAATAATGATTTTTGTGGTGTCGGAGGATGTATTTTGTCACATTTCTCTTGGAAAGCTTTCCAAAGTCCGAAAAAGGTTGTAGGTCGACTTTTGGTTAATGTGGCTTTTAAAAGTCCAAAATCTTAAAAACTCATGGGTGGTACAAAACTATTTACTAGGAATATCAGTGAAGGCTATAGTCTTGATACCCACTTCTTGTTTTATTTTTTCCAGGAAATTAACGGTGGATTGTGATTTGCGGCCGCTTGATTAGCTTGAGTGCAGTTCTACTGATTGATGGCATTGGGTGTAAAGAGACTTTATTTCATAATAGCAGTACGCGCACGGTGTTACCTGTGGAATCAGGACTTCAACAAAATGAAAAAAACCGCCCACAATGACATGAAAAAGTTCTGAAAACAAAATAAAAGATACACATTATTGATTTCCCAGCTTATTTTTCTTCGCGATAATGACATTTCAACTGTAGAAAATACAGAGTACGTTAATCCGAAACAATATTAAAAAATTGCAACGTGAAAATGATTATTATACATATACAGAAAGTAATAATATGCGAGACGTAAACACGTTAAGACACTGCCGAAAATAATAATCAAAGTCATTCAATTGAAGGTTATGCAATGAAGGAAGACAATGCATGTTGGGAAGGCTCCGGAGGAATTTGCGCGGAAGTATGCTCACTAGAGAAAAATATCTTTCAGATGACCAGAAAAAAATTAATTTATAAAAAACGGAAAAAACTATTTTAACAATTCTTGTTTGAATCCGACAAAACATTTCCAGTTATAAGCTGAAAAAATTGAAAATAATAGTGTTATTAGAACGTCGGATGCAGAAAGTTTAAAAACAAAAACAAAATTTCGATGGCAGAACTGACCATTTTTTAAAAATTTCTCAAAATTCAGTAAATTACGTTTGAAGCTCAAAACAAACTTCATTAGAACAAAAATTGTTTGTTCTATCCGATGGTGCATTGATTGTTTTTCAGCGATCATTAGAAAAGATACTGCAGCCGTAAACGTGACAAAAATTACCCAAAACAACACAAAACACTAAATAATCAAAATTTTCTAGTTTAAATTTTAGAATTCCAGCTTCGAGATACACTGAGGTGCACTACCATTACGACTACCTGTGTGCGAAATTTCAAGGCTGTAAGTGCCATAGATTCGTCTGTGCATCGCATGCACACACGCACAAACATTGCTTTTATAAGTATAGATTGAAGATTGTAGATGAAATATACGGTGCTGATAGTATGTGGAGTTAACCTTAACATTTTTATCCACTCTCTTAACTTTTATTTTGCAATTACATGAAGTCCGGATAAATGCTTTTTATAAAGAATTCTGTGGCGTGTTCTGCGTTCAGCGATATGACGTGGAGAAAGACGATGAAAATTGTTTCTTTTGCCTTTTGGGGATTCAAATCAGTGTTGATAGTTTTGTTTACAGTTGATACTGAGCATTTTAAGGATTTTGCAACAAATCTTTGACTTGGAGGATTTTCTTTTAACATTAACATTAAAAATCTCGCCTTTGATATATACATATAAAATTATTTCTTTGTTGTAGTCGTTAAATAAGAAAAGGCCGAGTTATTAACTAATTTTTATTTATTATCAAAATATTTAAGTCAATTTCAGGAGAGTGGCGGATATACGGGCATCTTGGTTAAGTTTTCAAGTCAAAAGTGAACACAAAATCCCTGCATTCTCTCAGATAAAGGATTACATACAGACACGTGATCAAAGTGAAGGGAATATTAGCTGTTTTTAGTATTTTACGTAAGTGTTTTAGGGAAAACTCTGGCGCCGAATTGGCGATTTTTGTGTGCACGTGGAAGCGATTAAAATATTCTTTTAGCAATAAATATGCCAAACGGGAGATTTAATATACCTTCAGAGCGGGAAATAAAACGAAACTGGAGTTTAAGAAAAGTGATTTTGGAATACATTAATATTGTACTAAGATTTTAAAGTACATAATATTAGAATTTAAGGTAAAATTGAGATTATTACATATATATATATATATCAACCATTATATAACATGTCACATCTAAACATCAAAACAAAATAAACAAAACACATAAAAAATGCAATGCAAAAACCAAAAATGCATTAATTAAACAAAACCCAAATTATGAAACTATAAATAAAAGTGCTTAAATGCATGGAAAACTCGAACATATCTATGAACTATGTTACTCTTACAACTATTGAAAAAGTCAAACCAAAAATTTGGAGTTTGCAACAATAAAATTAGCTGCTCAGCTTTGGCTGAGCGAATTATATATATATATATCGCAGCTTGTTCGCCGGGAATATGATTTCAATTGAATCCTGCATCGTTTTATATTCATGGTTCCTTTAACAACGTAATTTTGAACTTCAGATTGTGGTAGATATTTAACCCATGTTCTTTTAGTGGCCTTGCACCTGGTTTGTTCATTGTCTACATAAATATCCCTAATGGAGTCAAATAACTGACTATATCATGTAACATCTAATTGCATGTTGTTGCTGCCCTCTTCACTTTCCTATTCCTCGTGCAAAATATCCATTCAATTTCAACATTAAAAGGGCGCAGTACGTTTTATGGTCAGGGACATGTTGGCTGGATTAAAACATACTGAAAAAATAATGAAAACATAGCAACCATAATAATTCAGCTTACTGGATATATTTCTCAATATAAGTAATATCTCAGAGCTTGGTTTGCAGATTCCAAAAAACTTTGATGAAATAAAATATGATAGCAAAATGTATTAAGATATTACCTAAACTTTAAACAATAAAAGAGAAACACTCAAAACGGTTTGAATTGCGTTGGAACAATGAAAAGTATTGTTGTAAATTATGGCAAAAATATATTTAAAACATTATTAAAATTAGAGACTAAAATTGTACGGCAACTTAATTGATATGATTCAAAAGGTACTTTTTTGTGCTTTGAGAGAGTGCAAAAATCATTTTTGTACTGTAATATGTTCCAAAGTTATTAAGAAAAAACGTCGGAATTTCAATTGATTTTTAATTAATTAGAATTTCAAAAAAGGGCTCCTACATTCTCACCCTCCAAAGTTTGTTTGCGCCAAATTTTGTAGTTCTAGGTCCAGTTGTCTGTCCTGTAGAAGACTGACACACGGACACACACACGTTCTCCTTTATTACTAGTATATATTGCTATCTTTTCTTAGAACCATGAACCGAGAGTGTTGTTTTTCTAACAAAGGACCGTCCCACTGAATTTTTAAACTTTTTACTTTTCTTTTTCTCAAACTACGTAGAAAAGATTTTTTTTTAGTTGTCTAGCTTTTAGGTAAAAAATTCCATATTATTTATTTCTATGATGATAAACATTTGTTGAACTTTCTTTAGAAAATTATTTTTCGTTCTACGAAAAATCTCGATATAAGGGATCCGCTTCAGATTTTTGCAAAATCAAGACATGAATTCAATATTTAAAAAGACTAAACTACACTGTAAAAAATTTTGGTGTGACACAACACCAAAAATGGTGGCAACTACTTTACACCAAAAGTGGTGCAGTAAAACACCAACCATTATTTTTGGTGTAGTGAAACACCAAAGATAATTTTTGGTGTAATCAAACACCAGGGATAATTCTTGGTGTAACCAAACACCAGGAATGTTCCTTTACACTACTTTTGGTGTAAAGTAGTTGCCACCATTTTTGGAGTTCAGTAACACTAAAACACAGGGCCTATGTAATACATAAAATATTTTATATCCTGACACGAAACACCATCAAAAGTAAGAAAAATCCGCTGGTTATTCAAGTATACTAGAAAATAAATACCTTACCTATAAGACATATATGAATATTATATAAAATATAGTTATACATGAAAGTTGTCAAAATAACACAAAAACAATAATATGCTTAAGGCATATAAATACATGTGGGTGTGTGTATATTAAACAAATTTTATTACAAAATCTGAAAAAAAAATAAATAAATCCTTAATTTTCAGTAGCTCCGAGAAGTTCTAAACTGAAATCATTAAAAAATTATTTAAAATAATCCAAATAAAACTTTGAATCACAGGAGTTAAAATAAATATTCTGACACGAGAACACACTATTCCGTTGTAACTCAAAGACTGTGCCAATTATATTAAAACAGCAAACTGATAAGAATAAAATAAAATCATCTGTCTTATTATCGTCTGCGTGTTTCAGGTGGGAGAAAAATATGTAAAGTATTTAAATCCATAAAAAACAAAATGTCGAATATTAATAAATGAGGTATCAAAATAGGCTAAAATGGTAATAGGAAATTATAAATACATTAATTACTAGAAGTAAATTTAAATTATTTGAATAGCAAGAAGTTCTAACCAAATTCCTTTTAAAAACCTGAAACTAAACTTTAAATTAATAAAAACTAAATAATCAAATTATAAAATTAAAAATTTACCTTTATACCATATATATGTAAATGTTATAAAGAAATTTGAATGCTAAAATGTATGATAAGATGTTTTCTAATAAAAATTATTTTCATCAATCAGAAATCAGGCACTTAAAACTTCTTGGTACACATAATTGAATTTCAACAGTTTCATGAGCCCTAACTTCATTCCAACAAACTTCTAAATATCCACACTTATCAATGAATTGTTGCTCAGAAAAGCTTCGCCACATGCATGCACACTCTCTGCAATAATTATTTAGAAAAAAAAGATATAACTTTTCTCACTGGGTAGCTATTTATATGTTAAA
>BGPR01003855.1:0-10981 GCA_013235015.1 Araneus ventricosus
CTGTTATGCTTCGTTCAGTTACGTATTGCTGGCATAAAATTAAAGTTTTCAAGACGGAGAAGCTTTATAGATTTAGAATATATGACGCTGTTCTTTATAAGTTTACACTCAAGGTGAAATGTGATGAGTATCAAAACCTTTCAGTACAGAAAATACGTTCGAAATTTGTATTTGACCCTGCTCAGTTTACCTTTTCTATCATCTTAGAAAATTATGGTTGTTACGATATTCATGCGTTTTGTTTCTTTACCTTCTAATTAAAATTAAGCATACAAACTTCCGCCAAAATACCAATCATGGTCATATCAAGGAAAATACTATTTCAGCATCGGATTCAAGGACTACACATTTTAGACGATTTTACACCCGGAAGGGGTGTCAGGCAATGAGTCGTATGAGCGCATTTCCAGAGATGCTGTAGATCGCAGCAGTAAAATACAAGCATCACCCTTCCATTCTTCCTTTCCCTATTTTGATGAAAATAACTCTGCCCGGCGGGTTCCGAATCCGTTGCTATACAATATCTTGTAAATTTTAAGGTGTAATTGAACATTGCTAGCATCCTGCATAAGACATTTCCGATATCAACATTAGATCAAAAGAATTTAAGTTCTCCCCTTTTCAGTAAGAACCAAAACTGAAATTTTTTTTTATAAATAACCCAAAACTGGCTTGTTTTTTTTCTTTCATATTAAAGGATTTTAACAGAAATAAGAAGTAAAAATATATAGCGAATAATAAAAAAAAAATCTAGCTATGATTTTCTGTTTGGGGTAAAATTACATTTAAGAAAGAAAAATGCTATATTCCACGGGCCGTCTTACAGTTTAAATAATTTAACAATTTAAATTGAATAAATATTTCATTGGCTTTCCTACCATATCTAAAGTCGAATATTAAAGTATCTACAAAAAATTACTATTTAGTCGACTATTAAAAGTAGCCTGTCCGACAAATGCTTCACCCAATTAGATCAAGGCAGTTTGCAGGTCTTTACTAGGTAACAGTATTTAAGACAAACAAAATAGAAAGTTAATAAGTTATATTTCGCAAGAATAAGAATTATATTATGGATGGTTTCCTTTCCCTTCAAATATTTCGTAAATTTCCAATAGAAGTCACACATAAAGCCAAGGCAATTCTTTACCTATCTTGAACCCCTTCGCACACAATGACGTGTCCGTCTCGTGCATCGTATTACAAAAGTAATATTTAAACCTGTAAATTAAGACAAAAGAGCATTTAAAGACAAAAAAATCGTTTGGGTGTCCATGCATGAGGTGTCCTTTACTTTCTTATTTTAGATTAAAATAACAGTAAGAAATGCCCAAAAGGAAATGGGATGCGTCATCTAATAAAGAGGTTAAATTCATTGGTCCAAAGCGTTTATATAAATTTTAATATTGGAGATAAAATAACTGTGGTCAGCTTTTTTAATTAGAATTATTGCAACTGCAGTGGTGCGTTTAAAGTTAGTATTTTAGAACTCTTTAGACTAGAAATAGACTTTGTCGGTTAGAAAAACTGCTGATGAAGAATCATACTTAGAAACAGAAGTTGGTAAATTGCCACTTTCAGTGCAAGAAAATTAAGTTTAAAACAAAGAGAAGCAAATAATTAGATAGGTGCCGAACTAACCAGTGTGTGAATTTATTAATGTAAGAACCAAGTTGTTTTAAACTATTCAATTTGAAATTTAGAAATTGTTATGAAATCAACTTAAGAACTCTATTTTACGATTTAAAACGATCAACTCTTCTAAATTATTTTAAAATTAACATCTTTTCAGAAGTAGAAGATTTGAATGTGCATAAATATCTTAGTACATAAAGATCAATGTTTCAAGTTAGCGTTATTTTGTGTCAGTCTTTTGTACTTCTTCAAATTTTCATCGGCGTCACTTTCGTCACTTTCTGCGTTTTATTATAGTGGCCTTCAAATATAACGTCACAGCAGTGAGTTAAGAGGAAAATCCTTGGAATATCCGTTTACTTAGGGGCCGTTCAAATATTACGTAAGCATGTTTTGGTATTTTTTTGACCCCCCTCTCCCCCCTTGTCAGCAAAAATAACGGAAATCGCAAACCCCCTCTTATAATTACGTAAGCATACTGCAACCCCCACGTTCTTTTTTTTTTTACAGAACGTATAACAGTAATAATCTAATTTAAAAAAAATTCTAGGACTTAATTCAAATAAAAACTAACTCGGCAAAATGAAAAAAAATGTAAGTTTAATTTACTTACAATTTCAAGTTTTAAACTTACAAAATCAAGTTTAATTTTTTTTGCCAAATTGCTTTTTTTCAAATTTAATTTTTTTAAATTAAATTATTTGTTCAAGTTACAAGAGGATTTTCGGAAATAAGTGATTTTAATGTCTTACGTAAGCATCTCATACTCCCCTCCCCTTGTCAGCAAAAAATAAGCAAATCATAGCCCCCCCCCCCCTTGGGTGTACGTAATATTTGAACGGCCCTTAACATGCATTTTTAGCAGTCAGTCAAGACCGAAATTTCCTGGCCAGAGGGTTAGTCGAGACAAGAACGTCGACTAGAAAGAAATAAATATTTTCCGTATCTTTCATTAGTATACATTCATTTTAAGATGAAATTTCTATCCTTTAATTAACAATCTAAATTCACGAAGAAAGTAAATCCTGTAAGAATTTTTTTACCCACATAGGTGGCTGTTTTATATTTAATATTTGTTGGAAATTCTGCATTTTTTAGCTACAGAAGCTTGCATCTTTTCTAAATTGTCTCTCGTACCTTTTATTCTAAGATTCTAAGCATTCTTTCTTTAAGATTTTTACGTCATTTCTTTGAGCTGATCACTTCACTTGACATCCATATTAGCAACTATTTAATCGGAATCGTATGACGTTGTCTATTCGATTCCCGCTCGATATGTGAATCTACTGATTATTAGCAGAGTATATGCTTGTCTCTACTATGTCATTTAGAGCGTACGGTCTGTTAGGTCCTCTAAGCATTCTCTCCTCGGAGAGACTTCAGTACCATGTAAACTGTTACTTAACCTATGAGATGTAGGACGAAAGAGTATCAACCCTGTTAAATGATGTGATGATCTGTAAATATGTTCTTAAATGTGGTCGTCAAATAAATGTCTCGTAACTTATATGTTTCGTCATTTCTGAAACAATAAATGCTCTATCAGAAATTCCACTGCAAAAGCCAGGACGCTTTTTAGCTTATTATCCAACAGTTCTTCATAACTAGCATTACTCAAGCTGCCTGTCTCTATTACAGGGTTATAGTTTTACACGAGACTAACAAGTGATGTTGGCAAACTCGGCTTCCTGTGCTAACAATGATGATATTAGATTCATCTGAAAATCATTTCCATATAATCAGTAGGATCTGTAGATATCGAGACTAAAGAAGGAAGGTGAATAATAATTAACCTTCCATGCAGTTTGCATCTATTAGCAACTTTCAATGCATTACAATTTGAATTTTTCTTACAGAAGATTAATTTGAGCTCATTGGGACTCATTTATTATAGTAATAAAAGGAAAAGTTATAAAACCAAAATGAACATATCTTGAATAGCTTTTATATCCACGAGATACATTTACGTATTTAAGGATGAAAATGATTGCGACGACGGAGGTTAATAATCATTCAATGCAAGAACAAATTTGTAAATTAAATTTTACAACAAGTGTAACAAAAAATTAACTTACAAGCTTTAAAGTAGGTAACTATTCATTTCTATTTTTGAAGTACTGGTGTATTGATCCTTCAAAGCATTTAAATATATTAAGCAAAAAAAGTGAAATATCTCCATAAAGTTTGATAAAATTGCGAATCGCATATCCACTTGGATCGTGGTTAACCCCTCAGTCTCGTCCGGCTTTATTGACGTGCATCAATTATCGTATTTTGAAGCTTAAACTAAATTGCAATCATTAATAGCTTTATAATTTGACGCAAAATTGACGTAGAATCCATACGCATCCTCAAGTATTCTATGCTCTACTTGATGAATGAAAAACAGTAGCCATTTCTCAAAAAAAGAGAGGGTCATCTTATTAGATAGCAAAAATGCATCTCTTAAGGGTTAAACTCTTAACCTTAGATAAGCATACATACCTTAATTTTGTCTTCCTAAATGCTTGAGAATAAGACTGAAGCTCTAATGCCTGTTATTGCCAAGTAGGAAACATATCGAAAATTTTATCAAATCATTTACAATATAAAGAGGCTTAGTTGCCGACAGAAAAATCTAAAAATAAATTGATCTTCACTCGAGGCTCATCTTTTCTTTTCTTGTATCGCTTGAGAATACCAATATTTTAGTCTAAAATGTTGAAATAAAATTCTTATTCCTTAAATAAAATATAAATTCTTAACTAATAAATTAATTCTTTATTAGTTATTAAAATTCATCCGCTTTGACAGAATTTTATCAAGGAAATTTTTTTCTGAAATAAAGCCCATGTTGCCAGTTGTAAACCATTTTAGCCATAAACCATGCTTAAAACAAAATAGAATTTTTAAAGTATTTTTCCCATGTTTTATTCAAGAAATTAAAGTCAAGAAACATTTTTTAATCAATTTTTAAGAAATCGGGATTTTAAGGGTTAATGTAGAATATCTGAATAGAACTACACAATTTATATAGGTTAGCTAATAGTCCACGTTTTTTATCTGTAAGCTAGTTAATAATGTTTAACATTCAAACAAATTAGTAATCACTAAAAAATTCGTAAAACTCTCGGGCTCATCAAAATATCGAATTCTTATTCATTAGAGAATTCTAAATAAATATCCAGAAGTTTGTGCATTATAAAATCTTTAGAAACTACAATTCATCACTTCTTTGACGAGATTCAATGTGATGCTTTAAAAATAGTAAAATTCCTGGGCTTTTTTTTTTCGAAATTCGAACTAAATTAAGGCTTCTTGGATCTCCTGGGCTTCTACAAAACTGTTGTATAATTTGTTGTTTCGGAATTTAATGACTCAAGAGTTAGAAATAACTTACTGCTCAAACCAAACGTTAAAAAACTTGCAAAAAATTCCGTTAAAGTTTCATGATTTATAATTTATATTTTCAACGCGATTTTCAATTTTCCAAATCCAGCGCTGTTGCAGGTAAGTACCATAAAGAAAAATACTTCGGTGAATGTACTAAAAATACTTTTTCATACATATTTTACCAATAAAAAGCAGTATAGTCGTCAGCCAATAACAATGTATACTCATAGCAGAATACAGAGCATTTCTAAATTTATGTCCTTGGGAACAAAAGTCCATTTTAAGCTTGCAATAATTCCAAAGACCCAAGTCCCTCCATCTTAGGCGTCAGCAAAATTTATCAGTAGCGGAGAAAGATTCTATCAATGCTCTGAATATTAAAAAGAAAGTGTTTTTATTAGAGTCCCAAAAGGTGTTCTTTTTGAGTTAACCGACGATAATCTGTACTTAACCTCGAATCGTCACCATTCAACTGAATGACGTCATTACAGCTTGTATTGTGGAGAGAGGACATTCTTCCCCGATGCGATGTTGAGAGATTATATCGGAAAATGGAGGCATTTGGCTCATGACGAAATAAACGCTCAACTATTCAGCGGTTGATCATATCTATGTATTTATCTTTAGTTGATCTCTAAATAGTAACACAGGATCACTAAGGTTAAGGAATGAAAATCTGGTAACTTTGTAAAGTAACAGAATTCAAAAGTTTAGAAAATTGTAATTTTTTTTAAAGATTACGATAATAGATTTTAAAGTAATGTCTAACGATCAAAATACGAGTGATAATCAATTTGCAATCTTATAGACCCGCTTCAAGGTATCAGCAGGACGATAATAAAAATGCGGCGGGTGAAAAATTGGGTACAGCGTACAATGTGCGCCACAGTTCACCGATCTCGAGATTGAGATGTAGGAAATCCAGTTAATGAAGAGGGTAGCGGCTAAAATTCGGACACAAATGTGTATACTATCCGGTAATTCAAACCCCTAATATTATTACACTATGAAAAATAAAGTTTTATATGAGTAAATAAGCAAAGAATTGGAAAAAATGGGATGGCGTATAAAGTGCACCAACCTGATCCGAGTGTCCTAAAACGTTACCTGTCCATAAAGGGTTAATTGCATAACTACATCACAGCTCTTTAGTTTTGGTCGTGAAATTAAAAAAGTATGGGAGCGCGTGAGTTTTCAAAAATAACATCCCACTGCCTTTATGTATGTTGTTAATTATAATTTATGAACATTTCAAGTTCGTCCAAATTATTGCAGACCTGTTTTATTAACTTTATCTTTTATGCGATAACATACACAATATAAAGGCAAAGGTTGAATCAATTATCCGATGGCTAATGTAATTCATTGCCATAAGAATAAGAAGTCAACATTATAAAAGCAGAATATAAGCAATTAGTTTCAAAATTATTTGGACCTACAGTAGAGTCACCCTACAACGAAGTCTCCCTACAGCGAATTTCTCCCTATAACGAAATTTTTAATCGGAATGTTAAATAACATTCAAAATATTCTCCATATAACGAAGTGGTTGTCTCCCTATAACGAGTTTTTTCAGAGGTTTATCTTTTCGATTTTTGCCATTTTTGAAGAAAGTTGCTTATTTCTGTGCAAACAAATCGCCCACACGTGCCTGTTTCTGGAACCACTCGCATTGTTCATTCCAACGATAACACATAACAATAGAATGATACGCATTTTATGTTTATCCGTACTAGTACATATTATTCTCTAAATTGGTGAATTTTCTTCACTTTTGAGCATTTTATTTATGCAATAAAAATTGGTACAATTTTAACAAATTTATAATAAATATTACTTCATTTTTAATTGAAAGTCATAATTAAATATTTTTGAACTTATCGCACATACTAAAAGGTTTGTAACATTTACTTAAATAACTGCAAAAATCTCTAATCTCCGTATAACGAAATTTTCTCTATAGCGAATTTTTCAACTGGAACCAAGCGATTTCGTTATAGGGAGATTCCACTGTATTTGCAAACTTTGCATCTAAATGCTAAAAATTCCACACTTGGAAGGTTAAACGATACCAATAAAAAATATTCCTTAAATATAAATATTTACACAAATATTTGTCGAGAAACCCATTTATAATCTATCAGCATATGATGTTTTCTGAAATAATCAGTATGAATAAATACCATGTTTATTTTCTTAAGTAAAGTAATTTTTTCTATGTAGTTAACTTGAGATTTTTATTCATAAGCGGGAGACAGCAAGTTAAACTTCTCGAAATTTAATATAAATCAGATTTTTATATCAGTGTTTCCAATACATTTTTTCCAGATAAATAAGAATATACTGCTCATTTAAAAGAATAAAATGCAAGTTTGTAGTTAACGCACAATCAATTAAAAATAGACAAAATATTCGTATCGGAGTAAGTAACACTGTTGCAACAATTATTTGCAAATGATTAATGCAATACTTATCTACACAAAACAACTCATGCAGAAAAAAAGACGAAGCAGCAAAAAAAAATTTCATAATTCTAACAATTTAAGTAACACAATAGAAATAAATAGAAACCCACTTTTAGGATATTTTTAAAATACGCATACAATATTATAATTTAAAAAATTAAACAATAAGTCTGGATTTTAAACGAAGGATATTCACAATTATCAAATCGGATTTACCATCTAATTTTCGAACCGAAGTTCTACTTTATTTTGTACGCGTGGCAAACGATTTTTGACGTAGGCAGCAATATGTACGGTTTATAACTGAAATCATGCGAGCATATCAAACAGTATTCGCTTAAAATAAGATAGAAAATAGTTACAGTAGGATTCAGAATTAAAAACTTTATTTCAATTTTAATGACAAATTTCTAAGAAATTAGATGCAGGCATAATTATTTTGTAAAAAGAAGTTTAAAATTAATTCGCTCAAGATTGCATTTAATTATCCTCCGAGATATGAATGTTAACTATCAAGATATTTTGAAACATTCATTTATTTTTCGAATACATCAAAATATTCTTAGTTGACTAAAATAATTAAAAAGACTTAATTCTACATTTTGCTTAAAAAAAGTATTCTTCACAAAATCCCAAATAAATTTCAAGATTCTAATTTTGGTGTCTTAGACTTGGTTAAAGACATTAAAAAACCTTAACCTCTTTGTCTCATATCGGCATTTTGACAGAGTTGCACATCGAATAATAGAAACCAATTGAGGCATAGCTTATGGCACGATTAAAGATTAAATTATTATACGCTATTTTAAGCTTCTTTAAAAATATAGTTTATTAGTATAAGAGTATATAGTTTATTCAAACATTTCATTTCCATATGCCATCTTATTTAGAAGCATTTCAAATCACTGAAATACGAAATTCAACAAAAGCTGATTTAAAATATCCCTTAAATACATTTAAGAAGAAAAAGCTTATTGAGCTAAAATATGAAACCTATAGTTCAAACATATGCCGCAATTTCAAATTATCAAAACTAATTCGAAGAGTTAATACAATTTAACAAGCTTGTCACTGAAGAAATGAAATCTAAAGACTTACCTTTTGTAGTTCTCAAATTTTCGGAAATTATAGACGAAACGCTGTGCAGAAAACATTATTCGTAACACGAAAACATAATCCGAGAACAATGAAAACGCACCAAAGCACCAAAAGTATGGAACACTAAAAGAAACTCGGATTATTTTTCTGACTCGACAGGTATTGCAAGTTGAGATGTTCCTACTTGCCTCAATCTACTCATCTGAATTCGAATCCAGAAATCAGTAAGATTGCGCTTTTATCCATTCAATTCTAAAAATATTTGGAGTTATAATTATTCAGTTTCGTTTTGTTAATTTGGTAAAATTTCTATATTAAATAAAACAAACATTTCTAAGCGAAGATCTATGAAAGTTTAATGGAGAAAAATTTGAAGAAAGGAAAAGAATAAACATTTTTTTTCCTTGTGGATTCGAAGTTAGATTTCTAATCCTGATATCGTCCACTAAAACCACCGAATGGTTTTGCTGATTTCAATGTAAGTTTCAGACTTGATTGTTATGCTCTAACTCTTTTAATTCGAATTAATACTGTACTGAAACTAACTGTTGCAAACGATTTCCGACTATTTCGAAAGAAAGATTCGAAAATCAAAATTTCCAATTTTGTATTCCAGATTTTGTATTCGAAAATCGATTTTCGAGCATAGCAGCTAACTTCTGATCATTTCAATCACTGGATGGATTTAATTCCATTTCGTGCAAACTTGAAGTGGGTTTTTCTTGATTAGCTGATTATATGAAATAACATTTATTAATATTAACCTTCAAGGCCATCATATAGTCTGAGAACTATCTAAAAGATAAGAAGATATTTTTGTGAAAAATATCCATGTCTTAAGTTTGTGTTACAGCGTCTTCCGGTTTTTCTTTTGGGACTGATCTCCGATCCCAACTAGTAGTCTAACGAACACAAGTATGTCATTAGTTAATATAAAAAAGCTAGCAGATGAATACTTTTGTTAGGCGCTCTTTCAACTAACAAAGTGATCAGACATCCCGGATAATTCCCGAATTTCGGTTCTTTGATCCAAGTTGAAAAAGTTTCCTCGATTGTCCAGAATTTGAATTGAATTATTCAGATTGTTTACATTTTTCCTAATCAGTAAATAGTTCATATTAAAAACAAGATTAAGGGTTCTATTATGGTACCCCCGGTTGGGTTGGGAGACGTCACTTTTCCCGTTGTTAACGCGCGGAAAAAGTGACGTCTCCAAACCCAACCGTGGGTACCAGAATAGACCCGCAACACTGTTTGAGTTTTAACGTAGGACTACGTTCCTCCCATTGGGGTCTCAAGAAGGAATTTGATTCGCACGCCAAAACGCCACAAAAAACATTGTATGGGAGATCCTCTATATCTCGGTAACTAGATATGTTAAAAATATAACTAATGTCTTATTTTAGAGATAAAGGTTAGCAAGAGAAATTACAAAAAAAAAAAATTGAAAATCGTAATTGTAGTTCAGCGACTACTGAATCGCAAAGTTGGGCAAAAATACTTATAAATTGGTGACACGATCCTCTATATCTCGGTAACTACATATGTTAAAAACATAACTAATGTCTTATTTTAGAGATAAAGGGTAACAACAGAAGTTACGAAAAAAAAATTGAAAATCGAGGAAGAAAAAAAAGCTTCGAGAAACAAAAGGGAATCGCGAGTAACAAAGAGAAACCGAGAAACAAAAGAGTCACGCGAGTAAAGCAGTCCTACGCCTTTAACATCAGCGGCTGTTTGAAAAAGACAGCCTCCCGTCATTTTTTTTAAAGTTAGCATCTGAAGAATTTTACTATAATTTTTTTTTCGAGAATGGCTGAACGCTAAGAAGCAAACTTATTTGCAAACTACAAAGCTATATTTCACGAGAAATGCATTTTTATCGCTTAGTGCATAAATCTCCTCGGGCTATTCTTTGACATAGTTTTCTGCTCTTGTTGTTGTTTAAATAAATGAATTTTTGGTATTAAATAAGCTATTACTGAGGGCTTTCATTACTAAATTCATGTAGACACGAAAATTCTCAATTCTGGGACACTTTCCATGTGACAAAGATGGCGTCTTATCTAACAGTTAGCATAACAAACTTTTATACCAGATAAATTGGAGACATGTGAACAGAAGAAAAATTGAATAATGGCAGCCTCTCACAAGATGACGAATGGTGCAATCGACACGGTCGTCTTAAGGCTGGACATTCACGAGGGCTCCACTCCACGCAAATTCAGACGTCAGTGTGAAAAACCGATGACGATTTGAGCGGAAGTTTGGATATCCAACCACTCCATTTGGACTGACGGGCCATAAATGCTGAAATGTGACCGGCGTAGATACGTGGAGGGGAAGAGACGGAGAGACTCGCTGTAGAGGAAATCGGATGAGGAGGGGTTCATGTTTTGAAGGCGAGGAGAGAA
>BGPR01003855.1:10991-37332 GCA_013235015.1 Araneus ventricosus
AAAGTATTCACATTTTTTTATATAGTAGAAGCTTAACTAACTGACACGCTTGGGAAACGCCGATTTCCGGATACCTGAAAAGTCCGGATAGTTGAGTGTGACGGAAAAAATGGGGGGCTGATTTTGTTTCTTTTTAGGTCTTTTTTCGGCAAACAGAGACTTTTCTTTCTGGTCTCTCACTTGCTTTTGAAACCCCCCCCCTAAAACAAGTCTTGTGACGTCACTGTGTTATTGTTATGATTTTGTTGTCTGTTACTTATCCTCTTCTAAGGGCAGCTAGCACCATCCATGAGCCCACTCCACCCTCCAAGAAATCGAGAGCAAGCAAAGGATTCCGCCGAAAGTCTCCTAGATAGGCGAAGACAAGAGATGTGTTGGGGACGCACTCGCTACCCACACTTTGCGCAGACGAAAAAACTTGTTACTGTGGCTGAAGGAGCAACTCCTCAGGTGACCGTGACAAATCTGGACAGCCGTCTGGTCTGCTCTGTCACAGAAGACCAATGGAGCACCAGGACTGCTCCGCTTATACACCATGGGATGGAGGGACCCTCCCACGTCTTAAATCTTGGACGTCACTGTACTGTATATTGTTTTTTTTTTTCCTTCTACGCCCCTCCGTGCGGAGCGGACGTTGCATTCTAGAAATAAATTGTCCGCGTGAATGGAACGGCGCGCGCTTGCTAAATTTGGTTGCGTGGATGTAAAATTTTTAGAAAACCCATTTTTTAATTTTTCCAGTTAGTTGAGCTTCCCGGATACTTGATTGCCGGATAATAGAGAATTTACTGTACAAATGTACAAATAATGAAAACTCAATTTCATTTAATCTTTAATTTTTTTTTTATTAAAATTTGAAAAATATTTCATTTACAATCAAAAGTGAAATGTTTTTTTTAAAATTTGGTATTCGGCCAAATCGCTATTCATTACATCTCTACTACATATCTAGTGGGATCAAGTCCTCAAGCTGCAATCCTCTAATCCCAGTGCCAAAACTCTAGTACCAAACCACCAGAGCTTCCTATGGAGTAGTCATAAATTAAGCATTGCCAGAATGATGTGACCAGGGTGGAACTGTGATATAGAGCGAATGATATGGGGTGTAAGTAGGGGATCATGTCATAATAATTTTTTAAATTTAAAATACATGATTACTTTATCTAGGTACTGAAATCCTAAAATAATAAGTTATCAAGTATATTTTGCAGTTATTATTTTCTATTTAACTTTTTCAAGAAGCATTAATATAATGCATATTATTATCCAAAACATGGATATAAAGAAAATGCTAAAGAATATTTTTTTAATTCATGTTAACTTCAAGTAATATTAAAATTAATTAATTACAATGTAAAATCATGACATGGGTAGGTAGTATAAGAAATATCATGTGTTTTTCAGGAACAAAACATAAAATACATTCAAATAACTGCAACCATAATATTTTTAACCTTCCCCGCCAACGCTGTGCCAGTTATTGATAATTTATTTGTACTTTTAATAATATTAGTTTTATTAATTTGAACTAAAAATAATACTTTTGAGAGTACAGATAAGACAAAGTTGCACTGTTTTAAGAATGTATCTTAAAATGTTTTCTTATTTATTTCTCCTAAAAAAGGAGCACCAGAAAGGCATTCCAGCAAGTTCTGGCTCTACTACAACCCTACTCTTCTGAATAGTCCATTTACAATAAAACTTGGATAAATGGCCCCTCTGTGAGATACCACCAAAAATCAACCAATATCAAAATAAAGTAATTTTTTATTTACCAATTTTTCTCGATAGCATTTATCTCTTTTCAACTTCCAATCAATCAGCAGCAATTCTTCATCAGTTGTAGCTGGCAGATTAGCATGGAAATCAGAGACATCAGATAAATCAACCAAGTGCATTTCAAGAGATGGTAAAGTAGAAAGGAAATCTGCTTTGGAGAAGCAAGACTTAACTTCCGTGATCCGAGGAGTCATTTCTTTAACAGATGACTTTATTTCTGTGAAGGAGGGCATTATTTCAAATCCTTCATAAGAAACAGTGTTAGCTCCAAATATATTCAATGGTTTGATATCCACTACAAAAGAAACAGAATCAAAAATTTAGTTTCAAACAATAAGAATATCAAAGAGATATTAAAAAAAGAATATATATTTAATTGTTTTAGAATTTCACTTACCAAAAATTACAAATAACAGTAATGAAAAAAAACCTTGGAAGATAAAGAATTAATAATATAATGGGAATAAAACAATGGTGAAGGTAATGTAATTTGGATTTATGTATAAAAATATGGCAATAATATTTTGAAAAGAAAAAATTTAAAAAATTACACATCAAGATAATTTGAAATGGATTTTAAATGCATTTTACCCTTTTACAATGGATGCAGAGTTCAGGAATTTCTACAAAAAAAAGTAAAGTTTTTAAAATACACCTTATCGGAATATGGATTTCCTCTTCAATGTAAGCTACATTTAGAAATCTTAAAGTACCAACAAGATTTAAATATATGGACAAATTACCTATATTATATTTCATATATTATGAGATTTCAGCTCTACATATTTCTTCATCAAATTTTATCTAACTAAATTTGTTTTCCATAAATTTAATACTTTTAATATAACTGACCTAGATTTACAATTATTAGTTGATTAAGAAACACATTAGATTATTTTAACCAGTTTTTTTTTCCATGCATCCACAACTATAAGATTCACTCTGTGGTAGTAGGAAATATCAATTTTCCATTACAAATATGAATGTTTTCATGCTTATGTACCTGTAAAAAAGCATAAAATGTACAACACTTAATTAAAAACAAAATTTTTATTACATGTCAAGATTACAAATCTGAATTTAACACATATTAATTCTTAAAATGAATATTGTTTCAAAAGATGAACTTATTTCTGTGATAAACAAACATTTTTAATGAAATAAACATAAAAGAAATGAATTACCAATTTCCTTATAAGTAGTTTTTACTTTCATAAACATAAATTTGTTCTAATCTTAACAAAAAAAGTAAAAACTAACATTGAATTTTTTTTTTCTTTTATGCTTTCAGATTGAAAGATTTTTCAGGGCTTAACACTTTCACATCATCACCTTCACAACATCAGAATGAACAGCTAATAAATGTCTTTTCAATACCCAACTGTGACCAAACCGTTTCCCACAAACAAAACATTTATATTTGCGTTCTCCAGTGTGAACTAATTCATGCCTTAAATAATCACATTTTCTCACAGTTTTGTAATCGCAATCGGAACACATATATAACATAAGCTGAGAGTTCAACTTTTCAGAAGGCAGACCTGCAGAAAAAAGAAAGTATGTTTCATAAAACTATTACAAATATAAAACACATAATACAAAAATACACATTTATAACATTTCACAACAGCTGAGGGGGGAGGGATCCAAATTAAAATAACAATAATGTGTATACAAAGAATTTATTCATTTTGCATGAAATAAATAAAAAGAACCATGTTTTCAGAACCAAATAGAAATCTTACACTGTGTATCAATGCATTTTTGTATCACTTCTATTTTTTACCTTCTTAATTCTGGATAATTTAATGATGAATTAAAAGACCATTCTAAAATTTAAAATAAATTTTGCGCCCCACATCTGAATTGGAAAAGTTTATTAATAAAGACATTTTAACGAAGCAATCGCATTTCTAAGTCAACTAAATTTCATTAAAAATATAAATTCAAAATTAGTTTTTGTGACATTAGAAGTATTCCTTAAACTGAGTTGCATCAACTGCATTTCTAAAAAATATATATATGCAGTGTGAGGTTAAAATCTTTTTCTTTAAAATAATTACACTTATGGATTTAAATAACACCTTTTTAAAAAACTCAAGAATAACAATAAGTTTAAGGAAACATTTTTAATAATTAAAAAAAACTAAGAATGAACACATGATATCTTTTCAATGCCCAAATGTGCAACCAAATCATTTACTACAAACAAGACATTTATATTTGATTATACAAGGCACAATAATTTATGCTTTAAATAATAATTTTTTCTCCAAGTTTTGTAACCGCAATCAGAACATACATAATATGTAAAGTGAGAGTTCAACTTTCTGCAAACAGACCTGTCAAAAAAAGATGTTTCATAAAGTTATTACCAATATAACAGTACATAACCATATGGCTGCACAATTACACAATAGACAGAAGGAAGCAAATCCAAATGAAAAAGTTAATATTCATGCGCATACATAGATTTTATTCTTTTGTATGAAATACAGACAGGCATGCTTTCAGACTCAAACATTAACCACACATTATGTAGTGATGCCTTTTTGCTTCACCTCTATTTTTACCTTTATAATTCTGAATAAATTAATGATTAATTTTTAAATAAATTTTAAAATTTACAATAATTTTTATATTACATTTTTGACTTCAGAGAGGAAAGTTTATAAATAAGAAAATTTTAACCAAGCAATTACACGCTTTAATTAAATAAATTCATTAAAATATTTAATCCAAAATTAAATTTTTATTACTTTTCCTGCGTTTCTTTCATTTATTTAAATCAAGTTAAACAAATGTAACTCAAAAATTATACAGTTCAAGGTTAAATTCTTTTCCTCTTAAACAAATACACTAATGTATTTAAATAATAAAGATTAATTTTTTTGAGAATAATAGAAAGTTAGAACAGAATTTTTTAATAAGTGTTTTACTTTTAAAAACTGTTCAAACCATACTGAGTTATTGATCTCCTAACTGTGATTGAATTATTCATGCCTATATTATGGCTTTAGAAAAATCAAATGGATAGCATAATATGGATTCTATCACGGCATTCTTTTTCTTTTAATCAGCAACTTCATTATCAACATACAAATACAATTACTAATATGCTTTGAAATAAACACAAACTTAAAAGATATACGTACTCAACTCTGGCATTGAAATCTAATAAACATGAAGTGAATAATAATCCAGTGCTTGCACATAAATAAGAATAGTTATAAAATATATGAAAAAATAATTACTAAGAATACCATTACAGTCGCTAATTATTGCTTTTTATCAAATGAAGAATTTTTGAAAAAGTTTTTTTTTTAAGCACAACAAAGATGCAAAAACATTCCAGACGAAGATATTGGTCACAAATTTTTTAATTGAACTTTTACCATGTTTAGTTCAGCTGCTGTTTGTTATGAATATTTTTGTGCTGCACTTAACAAAAGAATAATTACATTAAAATGACCTAGAACAAAAATTCTTTAGGCTCCACCCTTGGCACTTTTAAATACAACTTATTTATTGTTTTGAAAACAGGTGCAAGATACCTGGATGAAAGCTGTCTTGCTCTAGGGATATCCCAGAATACAATTTAAAAAAAGAATATGTAGCTGTAGTTAAAATTTCAACTAAAATCTGTTTTTTAACCATTGCATTCTGAAAGATAATAAGATGCATAATTATACACGTGTGATTGTAAGGATTGATTTAGCGCTTTAGGAAGCTAAAAAAATATTTCTTTCAATTCCTAAAAATTAATCTGTGTATTTTTGCTATTATTTGGTTTTTATAATAAGTGCTATCCAAAAAGAGATGGCCGCAGTGGCCTAGTGGTAAGGTCTCGGCTTTGGGCCTGGAGGGTTCCAGGTTCGAAACCCGATTCCACTGAAGATCCGCCATGTATGGGGCCTGTTGCACGTTAAATCATACATAGTGGCCAAACGTCCTCCCGTTGGTGTTTAGAGAGGGGGGTTCCAGATCAGGTGTCATCCTCGTCATCTGACCGCAGTTCAAAATTACGAGGTCCGTCCCAAAATAACCTTCGTGTTGCTTCAAAACAGGACGTTAATATAACTGAACCAAAAAGAATGTGTAAAAGATGCATCATTCAGAATGTCGAGTCTGACTAGAAATAAGAGTAGTGTTTAATGCAGCAACAAGTTTCATCAATCTAAAGTCACACTTTTCCTATTAAATAAGGATAATGAGATTCCACATCAATTAGACGCACAAGCAAAATTCAATCCCAGAATTTGTGTTCTTTATTTTTAAATAAAGTTCTGCATCTACAGTATTTCTAATAAACCAAGCAATGCAATTTTTTTTCAATTAATTTCAAATTTCCACAATAACAATAGACTTGATTTTAAAAAAATATTCGGCAATAAAAAAAATGATTACCATCATACACAAATCTGGAACAAATAATTTAAAAATGATTCAAGCAATTATAAATAAATACCAAATATAATTTATCATTATGATAAATAATAACAATTATAAAGAAAATGTTCCATTAAATTTTTAAAAAATTACATTCTTGGCTTCTCTTCGCAAAGCAATTTTTCAATAGTTGACAATAATTAAATTGTAATTATTGCCAAAGTCAATAACTTTTTTTTACCACTTTCAAGTCTGTGATGGCACTTAGCATATTTCTAAGGTTTGTTAATAGCCAACTATACTATACTTGGAGGAATTATAATTAAATTACATCATTTAAAAAAATTAAGAGAACTGTCTCTGAAATGCAGACTTTCAAATAATATTACACTTATTGTGTCAGAGAGCCAACAAAAATCATCTGTATCGTGTCCCATTTTGAAAAATATCTACATATCCAGTAGTATAGTCGTAGAATTAGCAGTGGCAGAAAGCTCTAACCTGGGTGACAAAAACCGCCCTGTTTTAAGGAGGTTTTTACAAATTTTTCTAGTTTATTTCTCACACAAAAAGCAGTGCTGGAAGAGTGCTCTGGCTCCACTGCAACCCTGTATATATCCAATTAAATTTCCATGTTATACAATTAGGTTGAAGAGACGTTTATGCAGGATTGAAATAGCCAATATCTAATAGAAAAAAAATTTAAATGGTGCATAAAATAAATCATTAATTCAGTATCTATCACTTTTAAAAGATTTATCTGTCACTCTGGAAATTTTCAACTCCAGCTATGACGAATTCTGGCTTTTTTTCCCCAAAATACTCATTTATTACAATTTATACATCCCTCTTTCTATGGAAATTTTTGCCATGAAGAAAAGAGCTGCAGAGATTATTCAAAATCAATCCTAAAAAAACAAAAATGTGCAGAGTAGAAATAATTAGTAGATTGATTATTGCATTGCTAACAATGATAATAAGAGTATGTAATGATAATTATCTATACAAAATAATAATGAATTAAAATTGCAATCATATAGGAGCATATCTTTAAATATAAAGATGTACAATAAAATTCAGAAACAAAGGGAAACAACTAATTAACATAAAGTTAATAATCTTCCCTTAAAATAAGACTAAATGTTATATAAATGTTGCCAGTAAGTACACAAAAATGGAACCATTCAACAAATGTTGGACTATTTCCCTCTCACAATGAATTTTAAACATACTAACTCCTTTTTAACATAAGGTTTTTAGCCTATCATACTATCTGTAAATTGTGTGATGCATTTTGAATTATGCACAGAATACAATGCTTTGTTGGACCAAGAGTTACCTAATTTGGCACAGGGTTAATTCTTTGGTAGTAAGTGCTCACTCAGATAGGATTTTTTAAAACTTTAATTAAATTATTAATCATTTAAAAATCAATTGGAATTTAAATACTTTCCCTCAATAACTTCAAAACATATTTATTGCACAAAAATAATTTTTGCACCACTTTATAATTTTTACAAAATTAGATTTTTCAATGAACCAATTTTATTTACATAACTTTTTCTTTAATTTGAATAAATTTTTCAAAATTAATTTTAAGCACACATTGTAATGATGCTTTTTATTGCCAAACCAACTTGTGCGCTTTTGCCAATGTTTAAGCTTTGATAAAAAAAATTTTAAAAAATGCTTTCTTCAGACAATTAATTCCAAAGCAGAATCTTCACTTTTTCCTTAATTAATATGACAATGTTTTTCAGGCTGGCATTCTTTTTGTAAACTGCATGATGCAAAAATCGTTATGCACAGAATGCAATGGCCAATGGAATCAAGCCACATGAAGACAAGACAGAAGAATCAGTGGCAAATCCAGGATTCGGGTCGGAAGGGGGGGGGGCTGAGGTCATAAAAATGAATCGTAGTGACGAATGTCAAACCTCACGGTTTATGTAAACCAAAACACTTTAACTTTACAGACTTTCCTCACCTGATAGTAAGAATAATAAAAAAACACTACAATACTTTCGGTAATTTAATAAAAAAATACAATGAAATAACTAGCCAAAAAATGTTTTCGACCGTGTCAATGCTACAAGTGCAAGTGGAATGATTAGAAAAGTAGAAAAATGTTTGAGCCTGTCAAGCCAGAACGCAATGTTGTCATGAATTAAGCCTAACACATTATCATGCTAAAATGTTTCGGACTAGAGAGGTTCGAATTTTTTCCTTTTTTCACACACATATTATTTGACTTAAAATGCATTTTTTCCTCACAGGATTTTCAAAAGTCTATAAAATTAGATGTTTTAATAGCTCGAGAAAATCACTGGTCAGCCAGAAATGGTCCATCAATGTAGCTTGCAGAGTTAAATCTGCATATGCTTACTCATGTGATAATTCATTCAGTATAGTATCGCTCAAAACGCAAAGGAGTTTATTTATGTGACAATATAATCACATGACAAATGTAAGTCTTGTGCTGTTCTCCAACATCATATTCTTTTTCCTCCTACAAGATATGTAATGGATTCCAAAATCACGTAGGCTCAGTGAATTTGAGTAAACAATCAATTCCACTAGATGGGGAACATTTTATTTTACTTTGTACACTATACAATGATTACATGTATGGCATCTACACTACTGTGGTTGCACATTTTGGATTAAGTAATTCCTGAAACAATGCAATTTGGTAAATCAAAGGTTGTAATGAATCAAAATAATCTCACTTTATGCCCATTTGTCTCATAAATAAAAAAATATTCTAAAGTCAAATAACTAACTATGTATTTTCTTACATTTTATTCAAAAGAGAATTTCACACAAAAAAAATCAAATGGCAAAAGCCAGTGCTACCTAATTACTAATCAACAGCCTTTTGATGTGGAAAAATGTGTTGCAAGATATAGACACTTATAGCAAAAGATTGTATTATTGTATTTTTGATATTGCACTAAAACATTTTTTACAAATCAAAAAGATCATTAAAAAGCAGTCAATCTATAACTATTTCTGTGAATCTTGCATCAAAAAAAATATCTAAGATTTACTCTTTATAGCAGTCTTTAAAGGTAAAATATATTCTTGTAGGAACTCATAGTTAATGTACTCTTGAGGTTTATAAGAGGAGCCAATTGAATTTGAACAAAAAAAGAAAACTTTTGGAGAAGTTTAAAGGATTTCCCTGAAAAGGATATTGAGTGAAATTTAGCATAATTTTCTTTTTATTAAAACACAAATTATTTACACAAGTCTCTGCTTTTATCAGTATTAACAAATTTACAATTAAGAATCTTGCCATTACCAAAATGACTCAAATATTTTAATGAGACCAAACATTAAAGCCACTAAAATGGCCACCATATTGAAATGAAATTTTCAAAAATGAAAATCTTAAATATAAGTCGTTTTTAATGACTTTAAGGAACATCCATGCTAAATTCGAAGAAAATCAAAAGTGTTTGGTCATGTCTGCGTAACAAACAAATTTACAGACGAAATACTGAAGGGTCAAGTTGAAACAGAATCTCAGTTGGCTCGGTCAATTAGAGTGTTTCTCCTTCAAGATATTTATTACCTTCATCAATAATTTCGAAAAATTATAGACTGAATACTTCTTCTCTTACACAATGGCAGTGTTGGTCTTTTGTTTTTCAATGAAGAACTCTAATTACTGCTGACTTGCAAGTAAATGTTTATATCGATGGCAAAGTCTAATATGTCTGGAAAGATTTGAGCTCTGATTATAAGATTTCCCACATTCTTCACAACCATATGGTCTTTGGCCAGTGTGAATCACCACATGTTTCTTGAAGTCTGCAATTCTAGCAGTGCAATAGTCACAAAATTCACATTGATAAAGGTTTATTCCACGCACATCAACTGGTGAAAATTTGTTTATCATACCTAATAGAAAAATATATATATTAGTGCAATAAATAACATTGTATTAATCAGAATTAAGAGTTAACCAGAAACTATGACAAAAATTAACTGGTATATATAAACTAGTACTTTAAAACAAGACAAACAGAACAAATATGAAATAAAATTGCTTTATTATTTAAGCAATGTACAGGTCATAATAGCAATAAATTTTGATAGCATTATGTTTTATGTATAATCTTTTAAAAAATTATATTTCTATAAGAATCACACTAAGTAAATATGAAAGAAAGGAAAATATTTTGAATAAAAATATATACTTCCCTCAAATAGAATAATCACAGTTTTTTTAAAAAATACATTAGAATCAAGATAAATAAATACACATTCAAACAATATAATGTCACTCATTTTAAATATACAATATCAAAACAAAAAATTAAATTACAGTTGAAAATTCCTAGTATAGTTTCCAATCTTAAAATAAATTGAACTACTTTTAAGAAAAGTAAACACAAGCAAGTTAAAGTACATGTCTGTGAAAGCATAAAATGTTTTCATGAATAACATGGAATATTTTCTATCATTATACTTAGCAGACGATACATTTAAAAAAAAAAAGCAAAAAAAAAAGTTTACAAACATTCTCAGTTTCAATAAATGCAGTGCATAAAATTAACAAAAATATGCCAAAATATAAATTAAATTGGATTATTCACATCACTCATTATCAGACAGTCGTTATTTGAAAACATTTAATAAACTATTTTAAATTTTGTCATGAATTTAAAAATGACACTACATTTATAAATGTTTTAAGTAGTAAGGAAAAAAAATCAAAGCTCTTTGCAAATTTTTTCATTAAAATCCAGAAAAACAAAATATATATATATAAGAAAGAGGCATGGCAAATTTAATACAGGAAATAATACAGAATGCATTTTGAAATAACTATTAATTATAATAAATTCTCAGGATTAAGTTTTCCAAATAATTTAGATTTGACTACTTACATATGAGCAACCAACTTTTAAAGAATTATAATAACATTTTTAATTGAACAAAGCATCATGCATTAAAAACGTTTTCCTTTTCACATCTAATATTGTAGCTAGACATCTATTCAATTCTACAAATGTGTCACATGAAAAATATATCAAAGTGACACTACAACTGTTAAAAAGCAAATGAAAGAAGACAAATAAAATGTTTGGACAAATAGCATCAATAGTAATTTAAAACTTTATTGCATGGGTTTGAGAAAAAAAAGCACTTCCAATTGATATATTGATTTATAAAATGTATTCTTCAATGCAGGCAGAAAAATATCTTCTAAAATTCATTCGAAATTATTCTGTTTTGCATCATTAATTAAACATTTAAGAGAGAACATTCATCACAAAAAAATGAACATTTAAGCGAGATTATTTATCACTACATGAATATTTAAATAAGACCATTCATTGCAAATAAAAAATCTGGAAGAAAAAAGGTTTTCAGAATTAATAAAATATTGCAACAAATCCCTTTAACCATTTAACAGTTTCTTTTTTTTCTGCCATATTGTGTCCAAAAATAAGCACATTTTTTATAAGCTATTTAGTATTCAAATTGATTTTATAAATTCAAATCAGCAATCAAAACAGTTACAAGAATTGATTTGATTAATTTTTGATGGTTTTTAATTGCAAAGGAAAAAAAGGACATAAAAACTGGTTTACACTTGTTTTGCTATCCAACATTAATTAGATTGTTAGAGCCATTTACGGCTCGGGGGTGTTTGGGCAAAACTGTTAAGTGGCTAACATCTTGTTGGATTAGAATATACAAAATACACAATGAGATTCATTTTAGTTTTTAAGACATTTAATAATTCAATATTATAAATATTATGGAATGTAGTCATTAATGTTTTCTTAATTTCACTACCAGGTGACACCTCTGATATGAAATCAAAATTTAATTTAAATTAATTGATTAACTGATATTAAAGTTTTGAAAACATTAAAATATTGTATTGTCATTGGAAAAATACAACTGAACAAAATATTAGAACTCAAATATATCAGGAAGTAAGTGAAAAATCAATTAAAAATTTTCATCTTTACAAACACGAGAGAAGTCAAATTAAATAAAAAGTGTGTAAAAGTATTACAACATGGAACATCACAATCAACACATACATCATGGAACAACAGAATATAATTTACAATGTAAAAAAGAAATGAGTCCATTGTTCTATTAGGGTAAGAAGGAAAATCACATATGTAGCATCTATACTTTTCCATATTCATTTAAGATCATTGCATTGTGAGTTATTAAATGAACATTTAAATGGGAGTTTTGTCTGAAAGTTTTTCCACAAATAGAACATTTGAAAGGTCGTCTCCCAGAATGAATAAGAAGGTGTTTTGACAAATCACTTTTTCGTTCAGTTGAATAAGCGCACACAGAACACATATGTAATTTACTTTTATATTTAGAAGCCAATCCATCTGTTAGACTTTTCTGCCTGTATCCTACAATAAATCACAAAGAATATTTAAGTATTGCAAATGAAAATGTTTCCTATACAATAATAAATGCACAACCATGAAACAGTGCACCTGAATATAGTTGGTTTGAGGTTGTGTTCCTCACAGAATTCAGAAAAAATAATATTTACAACTAATATTATTTATGGGGGTTTCAAGTTGATGAAATAACAGATTATAATATGAAATAAAATTATACCATAAAATGTCCAGAAAAAATAACATTTTAAAAGTAAGAAAAAAAATCCTGTATCAGAAAATCACATTTATTTTACTCTTTCAATACTGAAAGGTCCCAAATGCTCATTCAAGCAAAAGATGACCAAGCACACAAATATTCCCACAAAATTTCCACTCCCTTTCATTAAGTGTGATTCAATGAATGCCCCGAGGTGCATACTCTGTTGTTAGAATGTCCCACCCTGATGAGTTTGGTGGACAAGGGAGACTTCCTTGGAACTCTCATTTGAGCTAAACACATCGCCTTGTAACACATTCTTCTAATAGCCATCACAGCTAAGCAGAGTCCTCTTTTTGTTTATCAACCATTAAGAATGCAAGCTGCCAGTGCAGTTTTTCTCGGAGGGGGGGGTGGGGGTCTCTTATATTTCAAAGAGGATCTCAGGAAGTCAGTATTCTGAGGTACTTGCGCACTAAGGATCTTAAGAATCAGAGGGTTAATCATCTGTAAGGACAAAAATTGAAAGAAAAATTTACAATCAATATGCAGATATTCATTAAGAATTTCCCTTTAATCATTAATGTCACCTACATCTTGAGTAAAATCGCAGAGCATTTCACATATTCAGTAATTTATTCAAAATCAAAAATAAGAGAAATATTAAAAACATCAATAGAAGACACTCTGAAAGATATATCTAAAAACGATATGCAAAAAGATCAATGTGATTTGATTATCAAATACTTTTTGTTAATGCAAATATTTATTAAATACAATAAAACCAACATTCTTAACACCCAAAATTAGTTGTAATTGTTGAAATCGACATCTATCAAAATTTTAACAATAACAGAAATAATAGAAAAATGAGAAATATTAATACATACCATGATAAATTTTGTCAACTTCATTAAACTTGTCAAAACAAATGAACAGATGAATACAGAAAAAATATCATATTCAAATATTCATATCTATATTTTGATGTAAGAGGAAAATCTCTGCTTATATTGTAAAATTAACTAAAACTCAGCAGTAAAACATGGATTAGCAAAGCAACTATTAGATCACAGTTGACACATACCAATTCTATACATGCATTCAGAAAATCAACAAATTTATAAATCCCAATTCTTTTTTATTTTCAAGCATAAAAAGGAGAAGACCCATAAGACAGAAATTACAGACAAAATAGCAAGAAGAAAAATAAAAGAAATTCAAACTTCTAGTACAAAAACAACACAGCATGATAATGTTTTAGGCTTGGTTTATCTGTCTTGTCTTCATCTGGCTTGATCACAACAGTCGTTGCTTTCTATGTGTAATGATTTTCACATCACACAATTAAGAGAAACATTGCAGACTAAAAATTTCATCATGCTAATATAAAAGCTTTGAAGTTAATAACCAAAGAGAGTATTTTTTTATCATAATCTTAACAGTAGTAAAAGCATGTGAATGAAAGATTTGATGAAATAATTATATTGATTCGAATTTCATTACAACCATAAAAAGAACTGTTACAAATTATATTAAATTTTTTTAATTTATTAAAAGTTGAGAAAAATTGCACGAAAATAAAATTGGCATCACTGAGAAGCTAATTTTTAAAAATTTTAGTGATGCAAAAATATGCTTTGAAGTTATTGAAGAAACATGTTTAAATTTTGATTAATTTTTAATTAATCAAAAATTTAATTAAAACTTTGAAAACCCTTTCTTAGTAAGCACCTACTACTCAAGAAGTAATTACATACCAAAATAGGTAGCACTAGGTTCAACGGTTTGCCTTATACAGCATTGCATTCTTTTTGTACAATTTTTACATCACAGAAAGTATGTCAGCCTAAAAACATTACCATCTAAAAAGTTTGTACAGCATTCTTTTTGAAAGATCAAAATCTTATTTTTTTGTTGAATGGAACATATCATAAAATTACATCATGAATTATATATTAAAAGAAAAATGTCTACTAATGCTGAAATTTGTTTCTCAAGTCAATCATGCTATCAAGATACACACAACCAATGCTTACTTTTGTGAAAAATTCTTGTGGTAACGAAGATAATATGATAATGAATTTCAATATTAGAAAAATTCTTTTACATCATAAAAACTGATGTTATATATAAAAATCTTTTGATAAATATTCTAATATAATATATTATTACAATTTAAATTTATAGTTGTGTGGGCAAATCTATAATGTTAAGCAAAAATTGCTTATAAGCAACAAAAAAAAGGAAACAGCATTGTAACTTATAAATGCTATGCACAAATGAATCAACAGATTAAAAATCAAATATGCAAATATATGCTGCAATTCATAGGTGTTAAGTAAATAATGGTATTCAAACACACAGAACGATTTTCTTTCAAAATTTTATAATTTTTATTAAAATCAAAAGCACAAATAAAAACAGTTTTCATTCATACCAGTAATGATATTAACCATTATTATATGTGAAAAGTATATGGCACTTTTAAAATTTGTTTGGTAATTGTATTTATAATGATACTTTTTTCTAAAAATAGCAATGGTTGAAATTTAAGAGCCATCGAGTTCAAGTATTCTATCACCCACTACACATTGGGGGAAACAGCATTATAAAACATATTTAATTAAATATACATGAACTATCAATAACACTTATTTAAAAACATATATTTAAAGAATGTGAGTTAAAAGTGAATTTAGATAATGTGTTGTTAAATGTTAAGGTATTCCCATTGATATTCTAATTTTACTTGTATTGAAAGAGGGGAGAATCAAATTCAAATATCATTTTGAATATACTTTGCACAGGCAGTTTAACAAATAAATATTTAAAATCAGTATAAAAAGCTGAAATTTAAATATTTTATATCCATGCAACAAACATATAAATCTGTAACAAGTTAGAAAGAAATTAAACAAACTCCACTGAAGCAGGTGAATAAGCAGAATGTGTTCTTAAATGTAACTCTAAATGGTCTTTACGCTTAAATGACTTGAAACATATTTCACACGTGAATGGACGATACCCAGAATGAACTACAAAATGTTTCAGTAGGTCTGCCTTTCTCACAGTTGAATAAGAACACTCAGTGCACTGATGTATTTTTTTCATAATAGAAGTTTTGGGATTTCTTCTCAAATTTGGATGACCTGAAAAACAAATTAAAATCTTTTGTAAACTTATAATTTTTCATATTGCTAATTTGTTCACCTTGATATTTAAGTAAGAACTGAATATGAAACAATAACAACAAAAAAGACAATCTGATATAAGCAAATATCTCCAACTAATAAAAAACATGTGGGAGGATTAATTCAGACTTATAGCCTCATCTAATTTTAAAACCACTTTTCTACCAATAATTTTCAAAATTATAATTGATTTATTTCAAGATAATAAATACTAATATTGGTTATTTTTCTGCTGCAAAATGTTGGAATACTTTGTTCAAAACAAACTTGAGTCTTCTCTCTGTTTTCCTAATCCATTAATCTACATACTAGCTCAAGCAATAGAACCCTATATTTTAACAAACATATCATACGCAGATTAGGAAATATTTGCATTATCAACCAAGTTGCCAAACTATTGTCTATCCCGTCAACTATCTTAATAAAAATTAAACTCTAAAAGCACTTGATTTAGAATGCAATATTTTCTCAAGCAGTAGCAAAGGTAAAAAACACATAGCAGCCATATAAAACAATATTTTATCTAAAATATTTTTAGACATTTAAATACAAAAAAGACAGTAAGAAAGTGAGAAGAAAGCATATTTTGATGCAACATAAAACAATAAAAACAGCAATAAGATTGAATCTACTTACAACAAACAATTAGCTAAAATCTCCTTGCAAAACAGTCACGACATATAAATTAATAATTTACGAATAAAAATTCAATTCTATTTTTTAACAATGCTTCAGTCGTCT
Source organism: Araneus ventricosus (assembly GCA_013235015.1). Lineage (NCBI taxonomy): Eukaryota > Metazoa > Arthropoda > Arachnida > Araneae > Araneidae > Araneus > Araneus ventricosus. Next base: position 27,692 of record BGPR01003855.1, read on the forward strand.
TTTGTCTTTTATATTTTCAGACTATTGTAAATACTTTGTATGCTGGATTAAATGAACCTTCAAATTCCAGCTTTGGGTAAAACCTTTTCCACAATATGCACAACTGTATGGGCGTTCACCAGTATGAATCAGAAGATGTTTCTTGAAACTGCTACTTTTATTTGTTGCATATGAACATTCAGAACATATAAATCTTTTACACTCATTGTTCGCTGTAGGATATTTAAAGTTATTGGAATGACCTACACAGAAAAAAATAAAGGCATTATATTAGTCAAGATTAAATAAATATGTTTAGAATATTAAATTAGGATAAAAATTTGACAGATGTGCAAAATCAGCAGTTCAGAAAAGGTAGTTAACCTTAGAAAATTTCATTCAATATAATCCCCTTTACTTAGCTAATGGCTTAATGCAACATTTCCCAACCATTTTCTATCCTTGTGCTCCTTGGTCAGCCCCTTTTTTTTAATACCTCCTACTATTATATCACTCCACTAGCAACACAATAAAGGTTTTATTAATTATATTAAGCGCTCAGGCTAGCTTAAGAGTCAAACGACTTGAACAAATTAATAACATTTGTAAGTTTTAATTTTTGATTTCACATTTTATTCCATATTTTATAACAGCAATAGTTCAATGCTAAAAAAAATTTTTTTTTAATATTTAAATAATTTTGCTTTAACTATAATGATAAAAGCAAACAATTACTCATCATGATAATCAGTTATTTACGAATGCTTTTAATCATGCTTTAAATAACAAAAAAATAAAAAAAGAAGCTTTGAGAGGTTTCGTAATTTTTTCTAGACAACCCTAAATGAAAAAATATGAACAACAGAAAAGGCACTACCATTTAGTAAAGCTACAGCTTTTGCAAAGACATGGATACCTCACGCATAATTGCACAAAGACTGGTGACGACAAATTATCAATCAATTATTATATCTTAATCTGCTCTTTATTTTTTCTTCCTTACAAAAGGACTAATTTAGTCAAAAATAAAGGCAACCCCCATGAAGCAAAGGTCAAATTTCCTGAATAAGCTTTTAAATTTTCACACAAAATTGTAAAAAAAATCTAGTATTTATTATCATTTTAATCCTTTATGTTTGGTGTTTTCTGGTATTATCAATATTATTTCCGAGTCCCCCTAACTGACCTGCTGTGTATACATAGCACAGGTTGAGAACTCCTGGTTTAGTGGGTTAACAGTGGCTGCTAAAGATAATTCTGAATGTCATCCTACTGTAAAGTAATTTGTTAGCAGAATTTAATTTTAAACACCATTAGGTTGATATTCTGTGCAGTGAATCCCAATATATTGATAATCAATTTCATGGGGCTCAACTGCAAGATGCATATATTACACTTTCACTGTGGTCACTTTCAGCTTTCTATGAAATGTCAACTTGAGTTGTCACTGACTAAAGTACAATTAAAAAAAATGGTAACTCTAATGTGCACTTAGGAAAAAAATTTATTGCATGTCTTCTCGAAGTTAAACACTAATCCAGGCTAATTTCCTTGAAAACCACTCCTAAATAAGTTTCTTTAGAAATTGCTGTCATTCTCGTCTTTGCAAGTTTGTCAAATGTTTCCCTGCCATATTGGGCCTTATACTTCTACACTCACAGCTCTCTTTTTGAACAATATATATATATATATATATATATATACATATATGCATTCCAATCTATGGGCAACAGTGGCGAATCCAGGGAGGCTGCACCCCCAAGCTAAGCCAGAATTCTTGATTTTATTTAAAATCACTACAACAGCTTGTTCTTAATTTCCCTTTATTTAAAAAAAATATGACAACATTGCTTTCTGGCTCAACAATTGTCCTACTTTTCTAGTCATTCCACTTTTACTTGTAGTGTTGAAGCGGTGGAAGACATTCTTTTTGGCTAGTTATTTCATTGTATTTTTTATTAAATTATCGAAAGTATTGTACTGTTCTTTATGATTTTTATTGTCAGGTGAGTAAAGTCTGTAAAGTTAAAGTGTTTTGATTTACATAAGCCATGATGTTTGACATTCGTCAAGACGATACAAAATTTTTATGACCTCAGTCCCCGACCCAAATACTTGATTCGCCACTGATGGGCAAACCCCAACTGCATACATAAATAAATCAGTCATTAAAACCTTAAACAATGATAAAAAAGATTTATGTAGTTTAATATATTTTCCTTGAGGAATTTTAATGAAATGCTTCTAGAAACTGTAATGAATTATTTTCAATTATTAATGCTGAGACAGAATCAAATGCTGTCAATATTTTCAAGATTCCCTATGCATGGTTGTGACCTACAGTTTAAGAAATCCTATACTAGATGTTCAAAAAAATCTCTCTTCTCCAATGAATTATTTTTTTAAGATTTTAATATAACCTAATTAGATATAAAATTACATATTGAATACCAACTACAAATTATGAAATTTAATTAGCATAAATTTCTCTTTTGATTTTACCATCATGTTAAGGTCTATTTAATAAAGATGTGTGAAAAAAGGAACATCCTTTATTCAAACATGCTAGAATACTTATTTGTAAGGATATAATTACTCCAAATGCATACAGGGGTAGCAAGAAAATAAACCCATACATCAATTGAAATAAAACAGCATTTAAGAAATCGCTCCATATGTACAACAGCAAAAGCATAAAAAAATTCTAAAGCACTTTTAATATTATGGCTATTTCAGCACATACATTTCATGATGAATAAGTAAATTTTTAATCAAGTCTTAACGTTTTCTGTAACAAATAATAGATGAAAATGGTTTTGTAGAAATAATTAGCTCCTCAAATTCAGGTACTACTAATTAAACAAACATGTCTTTATTTCTGATTTTAAAATTATTTTACAAATTACATACTTGAGAATTCCTTAAAAATGAAAAGCAAGCACAAAGTAAAAGGCACAGTATTAAGTCTGCAAATGAAGCTTTTAAAAATAATCAAAAATAAATTTCTGCATTTATAACATATAAATAAAGTTTTGAAACATTGATTATAAAGCAGAAGCTGTTAATAATATTATAACAACAAAAATTTGATCTTAATTTTTTTTATATTTTCAAGCAATAAAAAGAAAATAAATTTTCTCCTAGGTAAGAAATAAAGAAGTCTTTTTAAAAGTTTATTGGGTATTATATTTTTACTTTAAAATATGAAAAAAATCATACATTCATTTACTGGAATCCAAATATAAAAATTTATCAACATGCATATAACATTTTAATTTTTTTCAGATCAAAACAAAATGTTTCTAATAAGTACCCTAAAACATAGAATAGAAATATATTCCTTCTTTTTCCCCCTTAATTTACATGACATAAACATCAACTACAACAGAGAATACAATCATAATTCAATATAGGAAAAAGTTCAACACAAATATGATTGAATTGCAAATATATTAAGAGTGGTGAACAAGCATATGTTGCTTAAGATACATTTTCTGACGAAAACCTTTACAGCAAATTTGACATGTGAAAGGTTTTTCTCCTGTGTGTAGTAAAGTATGTCTTTGAAGAGTGTCTTTTCTGGGTGTAGAATAGTTGCAAAAAGAGCAGGGATACATACGAAGTTTAGGAAACGAAGTGCCACAGAATTTTGCCACAGCTATAAAATAAAGTAAGTAGTGAATATCATATTTTAAATTGTCATAAATGAAAATTAAGAGAAAAAAATCATACAAATAATTACAAATGAAATCTTCATTCTCTGATTAACCCCTTAACAATTATTTTGTAAAAGATTGTCCAAAATTTTGAATTTTAAACTTTATTATGAATATATATTGCAAACAACAATTTGACAAATTATTCACTTAAGGGGTAATTAGAAGTACTGAAAAAAGTTTATATTAAAATCATGAATATACTCGATGCTTTTAAAAAGTAACACAACAGAAAAAAACTGTCATAGAAGCAAATATTTTGTTTGAATATCTTTCAAAACTATTTATAAAATAACCAAAATATATATATATAATAATATACACCACCTAAATTAAGGAAAGAACCAAAAAAAAAAAGCCAGAATATAACACAACACAGCACAAGAGCATGGCTATTAGAACTACTGACCTTGACCTCTTTAGAACACTTTAAGTAGCTGTAAAACCGATCAAAGTAGACTTCATGTACTATCTTGTGGCATTTGTAAATAACTCAACTCTTCAACTCGGAGTTTAAATTTATAAATAGGATATTGTCAAGATACACGAGTATTATCAGGATTTTAAGTTTATGTAAAAATTAAAATCCCAAGTATTCTCAGGATTTTAAGTTAAGCGGATAAAAGAAAATCAAACTAGCACAAAATATGTACAAGAAACAAGTTTTTTTGTTAATATTAACTTAATTAATTTCTTGTAGAATAAATTTCATTTTAACACAGCAATTAGTTTAATTTTCAGAGCAAACAAAACCAACAGAGTAAATTGCATTTATTAAATCAATCATTCCACATCAAATCAAAAGTAAAATATAAAAATAGAATACATACAATAAGGAGTGCTTTTTTGATACACCAAAAGAGACAGAAACAAATTGTATCAATTCTTTAAAATAAATATATATGTATAAATAAAAACTGAGCAAGATAAACAAATATATAACAGTGTATAAAGCGAGAAAAATACTCTCATAAAAATCAGTGTTCTAGTTTTAATCAACTAGAATGGAAAATAATATTAACTGCACAGAAATTCACAGTATTAACCGTACTAGGAGTCATAATACAGTGAGCTGTTTTTAGAGTAAAACTTCTAATTGCATATAATAATATAAAGAGTGAAAATTTTTACTCTTGCATAATTGAGAACAAAATACAGTGGAACCTTGGGAATCCGAACCCCAAGAATCTGAAATTTCAGATAATCCGAACATCTTTTCACAATTTTCTGAGGAAATTTTATTAAAAATTGATGATAAGAATAAAAAAAAATGAGCTTAAGAATCAGAAACAAACATAAAGTTGATTCCTAACTTAAAAGAAACATTTGAATTGGTATTTAAGAATGAATGTAGTAGGTACCTTTGATTAGTAGAAACAAAATAAGTCACCTTTTGATGGAAGGAACTAACCTGCTCAGCGATGCAAATCACAGCTAGCTCTTTCCGTACTCTTTTCACAAGGTACCCAAAGTCAATACTCTACTGCATTTGGTATATTAAGAGTATTTTACCAAATTTTCTGGATAATACAAATTTCAAAGAATCTGAACAGAGGTCAACACCAATTAGTTTGGATTCCTGAGGTTCTACTGTATCAAGAAATCAATGAAATATCTGTATCTAAATACTAGACAATCCTATCTCATCAATGAATGAACATCAATGGATTGAAAATATTTTTATTCCAAAATAATTCAGAAACAAGCAAACTTATGATATTCTTAAATTCTGGTTTCAAAAAGAATCAACACAAAAATTTTACAGAGATGGACAAACATAAAAAAAAAAAATTCCTTTTCTTTTTTTTAATATTAAGTTTTGAAAAGTATAAATATATATCATTAGTGGAAAGAATAATTTGTATTTTAGGAGTTAAATGTAAAAACATACCAGTAAAACCTAAGCGAAACTTTTGGATATTCAACATCTCCTGGTGTTAAAAAAAAAAAAAAAGATTTATTTATTGGGTTGTTAAAATTAAATACTTGGGTTCAGTTAACTGAAGAGAGGTTAATTTACATAACTTATGTATTGTATAGCAACGGATTCGGAAGCACTCCGAGCTTTTACGCATGCGCTGGGCGGAGTTATTTTCATCAAAATAGGGGGAAAGTGAAGAATGGAAGGATGATGTTTACATTGCACTGAGCGTTATCTAACAAAGATCTCCGGAAATGTGCTCATATGGCTCATTGCCCGACACCCCTTTCCGATTCAAAATCGTCCAAAGGTGGTTGTCTCGGAATCAATTGCCGAACTATAGGTTAGCTTTGTCAAATAGAAAAACGGTGCAAGCGAGCTGAATATCCAAGATGTCATAATGTAAATGATGCTTTAATTTTCTTTTTAATTCAAATTTTAACTAACAATATGTGTTAAAATAAATTGAGTATGCTATGACCAAAGTAAGTGAAAAATTGTATTTCCTTATACTTTATTCATCACTGTAGGTTGTTTATTAGTTGATTAAAAGGGATGTTGACAACAGAATATAGGATAAGTGATCCAGCAAAACTACTAAACAGGTTTAAAATTATTTTAATTAATCTTGGTAAGGCATATCAACTAATTATGAGTATGGCAATCTATAGTTGCTATAGATACATTTTATGGATTATTAATAAGCTATATATAAAAAATTTTTAGAAATTCATGTTCTATTTGGTAAAACCGAAGTGTATGGTACATCCCTCGCCAAACTGGTGTCAAATCATGGAAAACTCGCCAAGGTTGCAATAGAAAACCATTAGGTTACCTACCACATTTGATGATTTATCGCCAAAAAAATTCAAGTTTGGCGCCGTACTGTACACTTTGGTTGGGCCTTCTATTTTCCTTAAATGTTACCCATTAATTCATATTTTAAAGACATCTAAGATGTTTTAAGACAGAAAATAAAAGTTAAGCAGTTTTCAAAGAACTTTAACTTTCATAATCAGAACTTTATTACACGAAAACACTGATATTTATTTAAGGATATACACATTTCATCAAGTTTACCTATTTTTTAAATTATTAGTTTACTGAGAAAATTTCTAACATGAAGTTTAATAACAGTATAGATTTTCATAGACCAAATCTATGATCATTTTCTGGAAATATTTTACATACTACCATCTGCAAGAAGCCATACAGAAATAAAAATTCATTGAAACATGATGCAATAAATAAAATGCATGACCCATTGCTAAGATATTATTTAATTTGAATTAAAAGCTTTCTCTTTTCTAAGAACAAAAGCAATTTACAAGAAAAGTTCTAAATATATATAGAAGATTATTCAAATATAGAAACAATATCTTATTAATAGCAAAAATGATAAAAATAAAATAAATTATGCAATAGAAATTATCATTTCCTTAAAAACATAAAAAACACCTTGTTTATAAAATTAAAATACTTCTTTAAAACTTTTTAAATTCGGCTGTCAGGCGCATCATGCATGTATTTCTTTTTTACGAAGTTTTGAAGGATATCATACCGTATTTAGCAGAAAAACACGACATATAAACAAATAAACTTGGTGCATTAACAACTTAAAACATAAAAATGCATCTTGTTTGCGCATACTATTACAACAAAAATTTTAACAAAATGATAAGAAGTTTTTTTATTTCTTTTGACAGAGTATGCAAACAAATATTCAGCAAACTTCGAATACTGGAGCAATATTTAAAAGAAAGTGTGTTGTGATTCGTCTTATATATTATATCAATTTATAGGCTAAATTCGCTCGAATCAAAACCTGAATTTTTAAGATAATCAGATGAAATTTAATTGATAACATGCTAAATTTCATACAATTCTTCAGAACTTAAAATATATTTCCAAGCTCCTGGTGATATGGCAAAATAAAAATTTATCGTAAGCGGAATTCATTCACAGAATAAGCGTAAAAATTAAAAACATTCATTAGCTGAAATTCTAATATTATAGCTAATTATTTTAAATGAAACAGCCTTTATTCTCTACACCACTTAGATCTCAGTCAAAAAATTCTCCACACACAACAAACACAAACACAATTTCAAAACAAGAGAAAACCGATAAATATGCTGCCATTAAGTATTTTCGAAATCGAAACAAATCTACTTGATTGATTGCTTAACACAACTGTTTTTTGGGTACGAATACAACGTCAAGCCGTTTCATGTCGAGGGTAGCTTCTGAAAAAATAAAAAAAAAGATAAATAGTTCAAATGCAATGCTTCGGTTCTGATCAAAGCACATATTAATTTGTATTGAGCATCAGCTTTTCCACAGTTTACACACGGGACTTTATTTTTTTTTATTACAAGCATACAAATCGGTCTCAAAAGAAAAGGTCGTGGGGGCATTCTATCTCGACTTTCTCGATTGGAAGAGTTTCTATTTTGCTTACTTACATTAAAAACCTTGACTTCCATGGACTTAGCATAACACCGGAATTACGTAGTTAAAGCATTAATGTAAATAAACAAAACAGAAAACTGGTCCATACTTGCACAATATGGCGTATTTTGTGTTTAACTTCATAGTATAGTGAAGAAAATATATGCATATTAGACCTTTTGACGGATTGACTGGTACACCACATACTAGAATTCATTCATCTAGCTTGTTGGACTTCTTGAGTTATCACGTTCACATACCCAGATAGCAATTTTAGTTTGCAGCAAAGTTGCAGCAATCTTGCTCTGCAAAATCTACAAGCTTGCAACAAATTTAACATGATAAATCGCTCTCTCTTTGACTTCAAATTATATTCTCAACTCAAAAAATTAATGAAATCAAGAAAACAGTTTAAAATAAATCGTATACGAATCGAATCGAACGATGTATTAGCGAAATCTATCTTCTCCTTTCCGAGTTTAACTGGCCGAGTGGTTAGTGCGTCAGCTTCGGAACCGGTAGGTCGCGAGCTCTAGGGGTGTATTCTGGTACCCCCGGTTGGGTTGGGTTCCGCACGTTAACAACGGAACCCCACCCAACTCCCAACCCAACCGGGGATACCAGAATAGACCCCTAATCCGGGTTGTGTTCGTACTCTGTTGCAATGAGTTTGACGCGGCAAGCTTGCTGCAAGTTCGTCACATGGTGACTTCGAAGCTTGCGTTAACTTGTTTCAAACTTGTTGCAAGCTTGCACTCTTGTCATGTCAAACTTGTTTCAAGCCTGCACTCTTGTCATGTCAAATTTGTGGCAAGCTTGCCACAATTTACGAAAACTTCGAAGTCACCATAGGACGAACTTGCAGCAAGCTTGCATTGCAAACTCATTGCAAATTACAGCAAAAACAGAGTACGAACACAACCCGGGATAGAACTCGCGACGTCCCTGTTCCGAAGCGGAGACGCTAACCATTGAGCCAGTTCAACTCTGAGACGAGAAGATAGATTTCGCTAATACATTTTTCGATTCGATTCGTATACGATTTATTTTAAACTTTTTTCTTGATTTCATTAATTTTTGAGTTGAGAATATGATTTGAAGTCAAAGAGAGAGCGATTTTCGCTAATAATTACGTTTTGCTAGTAGAATAAATTATAAAATTAGAGTTCAAAAGTAATTACTTTAAAATGGGACAAAATGTATAAGTTATTATTTTTCAACAAACATTGACTGTTTTTTAGATTTAATTTTGTTTATAAACGTTAAAATTTCAACATTAAGAAAAAGGCGATATAGTTTTCTTTAAAGTGCGAGTGATATATTTAGTAAAAAGATGGAAAATGATTCAAATTTTTTTTTTATAAAAAAGTTAGTTTTTTTACAAATTATCATTGATTTATTGAATTAATGAAAAGAAGGACGGTCTAGGAGATGCTATTAAAAATCGGATCCATTTCGTTACTAATAAAACAAAGACGCTCTTTGAATTGTTTGGGATCCACGACGTGACAGAATACTTCTTAGTGATTCTCTAAGAAGTCATGTGAACGTTCTTAAGGCGGTCAATGATTGAA
>BGPR01003855.1:47170-88742 GCA_013235015.1 Araneus ventricosus
CGAATCGGTTAGGGATGAACAACAAAAACGATTCTTGTTGAGGGTAGACGAGCATCACAGAAAAGTCGTCACCGAGCGAACAAAAGAAGGGATTGCATCGTTCAAAGTTGATTAATATAACACATGTTTTGCCTATCATACTACCTATTAATCTTAGTATCTAATTTTAATATTATTTTAAGTTTGTGATTTCTAGTTTTCCTAATAAAAGTAATTAACATTGAAAAATCGTATTTTTGCCTACTTTTACAAAACTGATCAAAGTGTGCAACCTTTAAATATCAACCAATCTTCTTGAAATTCGGCATATATATCTTTTACAGCACCGAGTCTCGGGGCGTAAGCAAAGTCCACAAAAATTTTACATTTTATTTTTTGCCTTATAAAATGAAACACCCTACCGTTCACACAACGGGCTATTCAACTAGTAGATAAATAAAGATCTGGCGAAAATTTGAGAAGGCCATCATTACGTCCCTCCCCTCGTACACGTCATGCCTCCTTCAGGAGGACTCTAATGCCACTCCTGTTACCTATAGTGAAATCATACCAACAATTTATTTTGGTAACAATATCATGTTTAATAATTGAACTGTACCCTATTTGACCTTAACAAACAAAGGAAATACCTCATGCTTTTCAATTTAGCATTCTTTGGGAAAAGTCATTTAGTTCGGAAAATGGGGAATTTTCCCTATCCAAAATTCTAAGGAAAAAAAATTTTAGATTGAAAATACTTCAAAGCCCTAGATGGAAATTTAGAGGTCATTCATGACACTATGCTCATCATCACTAAACATCATAAGGAATTAATTATTAAGGAACTAAAAGAAAAAAACTCAATATTATCTAGAATTTCAATAGTTTATTGTTTCCATAAAAATACACAGACCACACACAAAACATGTACAAAGAAACAAAAGTTTTGAAATTGTGATGTAACAAATCAAACGTTAAAAAACTTTAAAGATCAGTAAATTTATAAAACACATAACTCAGAGAATTAGACTTCACTGTAAATATTATCATGGTAATGTTTTAGTTGGGCAGCTTTTCAGTAAAATGTGTGCGAAATAAAAATCTAGCTACTAAATTTAGCACAAACATACTTTAGAAAGTAAAAATGTGCACTTCAGAGTTATTTAAAAAAATTTTAAATCGAATTTAAATTAATTAAAAATTACGCACAATTTTAATGTTTTTCTTTCATAACTTCCGAACATATCATAGCTCCAATATGATTTTTGAACCATCTTTAAATTCAAAAAATTATCTCTTTTAATTACTGTACATTTTTTTTTCTCTAATTTTAATAAATTTTTCAAAATTTTAAATGTGATTTATAACAATGCTTTTTTTATTATAGTAATGAAATTCAAATCAATTTACTCAAATTTATCACTCGCATGCTTTTACCACTGATAAATTTATGCTAAAGAATACTGTATTTTTAAAAAATATTAACTCCAAAGTTATTTTTGCTCTTATTTCAGAGTACAGTAAAAACCCGGTCAATACAACTCGGGTTAACCGAAACCCGGGTAATCCGAAATACCTCTGAAATCGCAAATCTAAAAAATATGTACTGTTGGCATAGAAATAATCGCGAAGGCGAGAATACGAATTCGAGATTTTGACGAATCTCCACGTTTTAGACCTCCCAGAGTCCGGAAAACACAATTTTGGAATTATGTCTGTCTGTGAACACGATAACTCGAAAACTATTAGAGCTACTGGGATGAAATTTGGTATGTGACCTTGATACATCATTTGTAGGTTTCTAACAAAGTTAGGACAAAATCCGTCTAAGGGAAGTCTGTCTGTCCACTTTCATGTGAACACTAAAACTCAAAAATTTGAATAGCTAGATGGGCAAAATTTGGTACACAGTTTTATCATCATAAATGTAGGCCCGTATAAAATTTTGGGCCAAGTCCGTCAAAGGGTTGACTGTCTGTCGGTCTGTATAATCACGAACTTGTGAGCACAATAACTCTTTAAGATAATGACTTAGGTATATGAAATTTCGTATGTGGCCTTCTAACCTTAATTGTAAATTTGTGTCCCATTTTCGTTTCAATCCATTAAAAAAAAGGTGTTCAAATTGCATATTTGGTTCAAAATGCACATTGCGAGCGTTTCGCTTATTTTATTCAAGTTAGTATGCTTGGATTTTGACCTTGGCGGTCAATGAAGGAAATTGTAGCAAGCCGCAAACACGCGCTTCGGAAATTATGGCAACCCCCTAAAACGAAACTTCACTCTGACATTCTCCAGATGGACGCCTGTGATTAACCAGAGGTATGGTGAAATCTTCTGTTATATCTGTAGTAAGACTTCATACTCAAAAACGTTAAATAAAGTTGTGGTACATCAGTGCTCGCAAAAATTGCGAACATACACAATTTTTTTTTTTTTTGAAAAATATTAAGTTTTTGGGAATTCATAAATTTTATATGTTTCATTGTAAATCACCATTCATAATTTTTTCTCAAAATAACCAGGTCTTGGGTAAATACCCCAAAAATATTTACCTACCCACTGGGTGTTTACCCACCCCACATTACTGGTCGTATGAGAGAAAGTTTTCGGGAGGCCACTCCCGCTGGTTTGCAATCATAACCCCACTTTATCCACCACCCAAGAATGTCAGTGATTAATTTTAGAATGCTAAAATTAAAAGGTATTAACAAGATTAATTACAATATTGTTTACCTGTTCTCATCAGACGCATTATGCCCAAATTCGCCAGTGTGAATATTAAGCACTATAGACTTTAATAATGAACATAAGTTTAGCCTACAAAGAGAGTTTTGAATTCGTTTTAAACTCAAAACATTTAAGAATTGCATAATGTAATTAGATCCAAAATAGTAATAGATGTTCATGGCTTAACCGAAATGGCTTACCTCCCCCCCCTTTTAGTTCGGTTAACCGAGGTTGTATTGTACATCTTCTAATATGCATGCATAGTGAATTCATTGAGTATCTGTAAATTGTGTGATTAATCATAGATGCAATCAAGCTAGGACAGACAAATCAACTAAAACATCATCATTCGATAATGTTTTGGATTAGAGTTCAAATTTCCTTCGTTTCTGCAACAGTGATAATATTCTATATTTTTACAAAATGGTACCAGAACATGGGACCAGACTTTTAGATTCATAAAAAAATATGGATTATGCATGATAAAAGAATTTAATGACAGTGTAGAAGAAGATAAATTCTATATGTTTGTGCATGTACTAATATGATTGGAATGATATGATCAAAATAATGATAATGTATGTATTTCATATTTAAACAATGGAAAATTAAAAAACATTAGAAAAGAAAAACTAGAAAAAAAATATATAAAAGAAACAGTTTTAACAATTTTATTATTGGGGAATTTTTGTTGTTTAATACTTTAGTGATTGGTTGGTTAATTGTAGTAAAATGTAGTTGATGCAATCACTGGGTGCTGCTGATTGGACGAGCAAAAAGGTGTATTGTTATCATTGTTGATTACTTCTTCTGTTTCTTTTATATATATTTTTTATTTTTTAATGTTTTTTAATTTTCCATTGTTTGTATTTGTATTTATTAGAATTTGCTGCATATGCGCCATTCTGTATAATATAAAGAGTTTTTATTAATCAATTTTTAATTAATTCAAAATTTTAATAATTTTTGCCAAATTTATTAATTGTAACTGTTTCGTATTTAAAGTTACAAATTTAGAAATTAAAAATTTTAACAATAGAAGATTAAAAGTGTTTAAAAAATTTCTATATATGAATATAATATCGAAACAAGTATTAGCACTTTAAAACAGCACAAAATTATATATTTTATATTGGTATCTTAAAAATATCAACACAGGTATCATTTCAAGTTGCAAACAAAAGAACAACATTATGGAATTATAATAGGCATTCCCTGTAAAGTCACATCTATTTAAATAATAAAACAAAATATTATATTGCAGTCATTTGGTCATTTCCACCAATTAAAAAATTTCATCCAAAAGTAAAAATGAATATTAATCTACTTTCATGAGACTTTCGCCAAAATACATAATTTCGCTCATATTTACTGCACAAGAATATATCTCTTCAATAAAATATATGAAATTTTAACATGTTACACCATTTTCAACGTATTTACATTGTTGAAATGTTATTCAACTATTTAAAAACTTACTAAAATACATGGAATACAAATATAAAAATCCAGTACAACAAATACAATGGAAATTGCACAAGCACATTTTTAGCATTTTAAAAATAAAAACTACAATATCAATGGCTTATATCAACAGAAATTTGGTATATAAAAGTTCAACATGTTTATTTTTTTATTCATAACAACTAATTTATAAAATATGCAACAAAAAACATAATGATGAGAACATTTTGAAAATAATTTGTTTTACTGTCATCATTAGTTCAACATAAGAAATCATAGAAATGTAAAAATAATAAGAATATTGAATAAAAAAAGATTAAAAGCCTTGGGCCTTAAAAGATTTAATAATGGTAACACATAAGCATTTCACCATGTATTTTCTATACATTTTCCTCGCAAACAGAAAATATGAAATCTAAAGAATATGTGGATTGTGACCACTTCGTCACTTTCCCAGTATCTTTTAATTTCCAGGAAAATTTAAAAACTTATCGCGCAGAGGCACATTTTGACATACTACATTTTTGATGGAACTGCAGTAATCCACAATTTAAAATTTATAATATCTCCAGATGCAACAAGTCATACTTTAAATCGTGATTCAATCACAATTTTAATATATCAACTATGTCGTCATCCATAATAAGTTCTTCTAAATGCCACCTCTGAAAGCCCTTACCAATGGACTGTACTAATATGAACCATTTCCCTTGACTATCCTTATGAACTGATATAAATATGTCCTTCACGCCAGACAGAGCTTTGAGTCGTGTCTTCACTTCTTCATTACGATCAGTGAATAGAAGTTCAAAATCCCTAGAAACAGGTACTCGAATCGGATCACCTTCTTCATCAGGATTATCATCCAATGTCACATTTTCATTTATGCTCAAGCACTGTATATCCTTTGTTACAGCTAAAGATGCATAGGTTCTAAGTGCAATAGACTGCAAATTAAAATCACGAAAACCTTTGCACATACCTGTAGGTGTATAACCAGAGCAAAGCCCAATTTTTGTGCGTATTTCCGAAGCATAGAACTTAAAAAACTCCAAGATTAGCTGCATAGGCGAGCAAGAATCCTTACACTGGCAGTTTCTTTTCCTAAATGACCAACAGCACTGAGGTTCACATGTTTTCATGAAAGTGTTAATAATTCTGTAGAAGCATGTGCAACAGAAAGAATCGCCAGAAGACATAGTTAAGTTCAATGTTGATTTGGTCATCCAGTCTTGAACGTGCATGTACAATGCCGAAACACAGTAGCATGTACCATCATCATTTGGATCACGCCTCAGCAAGAGTTCTTCATCAGAAGATTTAATGAAAGAACTTCGGGGTATAGATATAGGTTCTTTAAGATTTTTGTCTTTAATTTCACACAACAGATCATGACGGATCCATGCAAAACTAAGCACCGGAGAGTCCTTATTACTATAAGTAACAATGTACCATGCTGAAGCCATGCAGTATTTAATTCTTTGTAACTCAGTTTCTCTTGAGTTGTTTGTTCGGAGTTCTTCATAAAAAGCCTTATCAAATTTCATTTTGAATCGTTTAATAGCATCAATGATATATGTTTTGGCTATGGATACAGCATTGTCTCTTTCATTACGACTTACAGTATAATCATTCATTTTCCCGACATATCCAGTAAGAACCTCAGCTTCACTCTGCAAGCCATATTTTTTTAATATATTCTTTACTCTTTTAGTGTATTCACATCTGTGGTCTTCTGCAGAATCTTTGTAGTGCTCCCAACCTGGGTAGACTAACATTTCATCTACTTTGTGCTCCAGATTGGCAACATTCACCTTGCTGACACAAGCTTCGAGATTTCTCACAACTCTATAAAGATGACCCAAAGCCTTTGTTGACTTGCAACTGTTGTTGGCTGCACCTTTTTCCATAAAATCAGGATACAATTTAGGCTTCTCTCCAGAATTCAAATAGCAGGTAAAGCCAGATTTAGCAAAATCAAGGGCTAATGGATACTTTTTGGCTATGTTCATACAAACTTCGGAGAAGATACCTAGTGGATGGACATCAGCCCAAGCTAAATGGGCATTGGCCATTACACCAATGTTGTCATTTTGGATATACTTGCAAAGAAAATCAATCATATCAGGTACCTGCAACAAAAATTAGAAATTGATTCAGTTTATATTCTTATATATTCATAAAATAAGAACTACAATAAATTCTCGATTATCCAGCATTCAAGTATCCGGAAAGCTCAACTAACCGGAAAAATTAGAAAATGAGTTTTTCTAAAAATTTTACATCTGCGCGCCAAAATTTAGCCCGAGCCGTTCCATTCACGCCAACAATTTATTTCTGGAATGCAGCGTCCGCTCCTCACGGAGGGGAGTAGAAGGAAAAAAAAGCAACATATAGTACTGTGACATACACAGACTTGTTTTATAGGGAGGGGTACTCCAGATTGTTAAGTCTCTTTCTTTTCCCTTTATTTATTTACTCTCTGAATACTGGCAGATGTTGATTCCGATTACGTAATATCATGTGCGGAAGAATTGGAGGCGCGCGTATTGCGTAATAACCCTTGCGATTTTTTAAAAGATAATTAGTTTTGATATTCAATCTGGGATTTGTTTATGATCACTTAAAAGAGTTTTATTATGCTTGCTGAGTAGAATACTTTTCAGTTTCGTCCGCTATTTTGATATGTTTATATTTTTACAATCTATATATTTATGGTAAAAATTCTCTCTCTCTCTCAGCTACAGATCATACTTTTTTTATTTTTATCATCAATGTTAAATTAAAATCTTCATAATATGTTTTGTAAATACAATGTTATGGAAGATACAGAAGTATTCTTAAAAATTATATTTAATGCACATTTCAAAATGACAAAAACAAATTATTTGGCCGAAAAATCTTAAAAAAAAAAAAAAAAAGGCTACCCCCCATTTTTCCCGTCACGCTCAACTATCCGGACTTTTCAGGCATCCGGAAATCGCCGTTTCCCGAGCATGCCGGTTAGTTAAGCTTTTACTATATCATTTCTAATAACTGAATTTTTCAATTAACATGGCCTTCCAGAGATTTAACAATAAATGGACTGTAAAATTATATATTACAAGAAAAAGAATTTTCACATTAAATATTTTAAATAAGATATTTAAATACAAAAAAAAGACTGGAAATTATTTTTACTAATGTTTTTTATTATGATCAAGTTACAGTGAAACTTAAGGAATCCAAACTAATTGAGGCTGACCTCTGTTCAGATACTGAAAAATTTGAATTATCCGGAAAATTCAGTAAAATACCTTGATATATCAAATGCTGTAGAATTGACTTTGGGAGCTTTGTGAAAGAGTATGGAAAGAGCTAGCCGCAATTCGCACGGTACAATGGACCCAAAGGCAAACAAGTTGAGGTTGTGATTTTGAGCTAGAATGATTCAAGAATACTATGACAACGCACGCTAAAAATAGCCTTTTGGCTTAAAAGTGGCAGGGTTGGTTTTACCTGTTGTCTAGTTCACCTGACTGGAGTCAGTGTTCACTTCACTGATCTTGTATGCATTGATTTGGTTTTAAGAATGAGAAATGTACTTATGCTAACTGATATTTCATTTAATCATAAAATAAATGTATTTCATGAAATCACCTAAGGTCAAGTATCCCTAAGGTTAGGGATACTTGAACCTAAGCTAGGGATGCTTGGCCCTACGGATAGAGATACTTGACCCTACATGCAAAGAATACTTAAATTCTTTTGATTATTTGTATGTACATGAAATTCAGATATTAGGTTAAAAATACCGAAATTAAAAAAAGTTCTTCATTATCAAATAATATTAATGAAACTAATATTAAAAACCAAATAATATGGTTACTATAAAATGCAGTTTTTATTGATAAATCTAGTTAATAAATTAAATTAGTTAAGCCATTAAATTAAATCTTCTAATTAAATAAAATTAGTTCAAAATTTAACCCTTAAAAGCCCGATTTTTAAAAAATCGATTTTAAAATGCTTTTTTTATTATTTTCATTTCTTGAATAAAACATGGGAAAATACTTCAAAAACTCCTATTTTGTTTTAAGTATGGTTTATTGCTAAAAAACAGTTCGTTACGAACTGACAACAATGTGCCTTATTTCAGAAAAAACTTCCTTGATAAAATTCTATAATGGCAAACACAGATGAATTTTAATAAATAATAATACGGATAAGGAATTTCCTTCAACATTGTAGAATGAAATATGGTATTCTCAAGCATACAAACAAAGCTAAAAAGATGCTGCCTCATGTACAAAATATCAATTTATTTTTATTTTCTTATCAGCCACTCAGGCTACTATCTATATGTTGATTTAATGAAAATTTCAGTATGTATACTATTGGCAACAACAGGCATTAAAGCTTCAGTCTAAATCTCAAGATTTTAGAAGACAAAATTGGGTATGTTATTTAAAGGCAACACTGGACCTTTAAGGGTTAACCCTTTCTAAGGCTGTGGGAATACACTTCCCACCAAATTCATCAATTTTTAAATGCATTTTTTTAGGCTGGCGCAAGTTCTCGCCAAATTTTTCGATGAAACAAAAACCTGGATGCTCCAATTTCAAATCTCAAACCATAACAAAGTGTCTTGACTTGGTAATTAATTATTAATTAATAAAATTAATTAACAAAAAATAATGTCATCGAATAAGCTAAATGAATTTCTTTTCTTAAATAAATCTCAATACCAAAGTTATTTTATTATAAAACTACTAGAAAAAAATGGCCTTAATAACAAACAAAACCCCCCAAAACAGAATAGCATCAAAACACAAAAAAAAGTTATATAAAAAGGTGTACAAAAGAAGAAAATGAGAAGCTAAATAGACTTACTTGGTTCTTCTAATATTTAAAGAAAAATAAAAACAAAAGAATAAAAATATATTTTAGGAGAAAATTCAAATCAAGAAAGAAAGACAAACTCAACAGAAATGGTGAAACGTTAAATAAAACCAGATTTTTATTAAAATAATAAATAAATCTTTCTTTCTCAGGTGAGGGAAAAAATACTTCTTTAATTTTTAGTAAAATAATTATTTGCATTTGAAATTGTCATATTAAAAAGAATTACTAACAAACAATTTTTAAATAATTATTCTCTATATTTGAGTTGTCATATTGCTGACAAACTCCATGCACCAGAAAACTCCCAACCACAAAATGTGCTTTGGTCAACTATGACGTTGAAGGTGCAATAGCTTTTGATAGGGTCAAGTATCCCTAACTTGACTATTTCTAAATAATTTAAAAATCAAACAATTTAGAATTAAAATACCACATAATGTCATTTATCAAATTAAAGCTAGAAATATGCTTAAAACTCAGAAATAATGTAATTCATCATATTTTCAATCATAAACTTCTAATCCACTGAGGAATGAAAAATTGAAAATTTACTTTTGGACCTCCAAAACAAATTTACCTACACACTATTACGATGGCTTTTCTGATTGGAATGAAATTCCTCTTCAATTCACTAAATAACCAAAGGACAAATAAAAATGTCATCCACAAATTACTAATTATCTCACTATCTGAGAAAATCAAGTACAGTCCAATGTCCCTAGTTTCCCCATCACTGTTTCCACACGATATTGTTTTCATCAGTGGTGCAGCCGCATAATAAGCAGTGTGAGGACGATCAAAAAGCAATGCCGAAACGCTGTAAACTGGGTGACAAAAATCACACTGTTTTAAGACTGTTTTCACAATTTTTCTTATTTATTTCTTGTGAAAAAAAAAGCAGCGACAGACAGGTGTTCTGGCTTCATTACACCCCTGGTTTCCATGGTCAAGAATCAAGATAAACCCAAGAAAAATGAATAAGATGTATCGACAGATTTTGTATTGCATGCAGATGCTTCTAGTGCAATTTTAACTGGCGCTATACTACGAAAAACACCACACTGCTGCTACACCAACAAATGTGATGTTCATGCGATGCTAGCACAACATGGCATCATCAAGCGGATTTAATTCCTTATGTCAAAAGATCCAAAAGTAACTGAGAACTTTGAATGACAATAATAAATACCTTATTTATTTTCAATATCAGCAATTCTTCACAATAAATTTTTCTAAAAAACTGTCTATCACTACTGTTATCAAAACTGTTTATTATTTGTTTTTAA
Organism: Araneus ventricosus; assembly: GCA_013235015.1. Lineage (NCBI taxonomy): Eukaryota > Metazoa > Arthropoda > Arachnida > Araneae > Araneidae > Araneus > Araneus ventricosus. The sequence goes on from BGPR01003855.1 coordinate 57,514, forward strand.
GGAATTTCTTATCACCATATAAATTTCAAATCTGAATAGTATGATTTTGAAATAAGAACAAAAGTATGCAATTTCAATATATATTTAATTTAAAAAATGAAAAAATGGCAAAAAATATAATTTCAAAGAGCGCCAAAATTTCAGAATTGTTTAGTAAATAATCTGGATACACTAAACAACAACAAAAAGTGCACCTAGGTACTGAAATAAATTCAAATACAAGGTAAAAACTTAATCTTTATTTACTCCATATGACCAAACAAAATACTATATGAATAATTTAGGAATTTCTTAAAGGAATCAAATTTGGCATAAAAGAAAGCTGTAAAAAGCACTAAAAATATGTAATTGGTTGATAATTCATTAGGTTAGTATTTTGTTTTAATGGTACACTATGGATATTTGAGTACAAACTTCTCAATTTTGAACCATGGTTAGATGACAGAGATAACATCTGAGCTGCCACCTTCCGGCAAACTTCTAGACCAAATAATACGAGAACATTTAACAGCTACAAATTTAACAAGCACCAGGTGTACATCCATGGTGGATGTTTGGACAAACGAAGTCTCGAACTTGGGACCCTCCAACCCTAAATTTGAGATGCTACCACCAAGCCATCATGCAGTGGCGTAGCTACAACTGTTGCCAGCCTGGCAAGATTGCAATCATGATTGGATGACAAGGACAAATTTTGAACTGCTTCCCTCTCTCCCCCAAACACTTACACCAGAGGCAATGGTGGAAAACATAAAATATAAGGGATTAAAATGAAAAAAAAGTTACAGAATTTCGTTTCCATTAGATCAAGTGAAAAGTGCAGTGGAAGAAGAGTACCAAGAACTTAAATTTTAATGCAATAAAATATTTAGGTAAACCTGGAGTTTAGGGTGAGTACTATTTTCTCGCCAATTTTCTTTGGCACAATTTTATTTGCTGTCGCCAAACACTGTTTAGCAGTGAGTTTTTTATATGTCTCCTGCACATTCAATGCCTACGGCATCTCAAAACGAGAGATTGAGCATGGGTGTGTTCACCAGGCAAATTTTTTTGACTTAAAAAAAAACATCAATGGCTGCTCTCGTAGCTTTGCTTTTTCATTGAGAAATGAAACACAGGGAAAGCATGATGTCTAAAGACGTTGAAATGTAGCAAGGGAACCATTGTTTCCAGAAAAAACATTCCTTGTTCGATATTTGGAAGCCATAATCAGCAACACAGAGAAAGAGAATCAGCAAATTAAATGAACGAAAATCTTCAGAAGAGAAGCGGTTATTGAAAAAAATCGTTTGGTAAATGATCAAGAATTCCAAACGAAGGTTTATTCAAATTCGTATGCCAACCAATCAAATAGAAGAGAGCTGACAGTGGACCAATGGAAATTAGGCGAAATTAAAGGCATGTGCTATAAGCCAAGACCAGTAAACAAACACTGTCAGTGCATGCGCAAACGCCGCCAAAAAATTTTTCAACTCGCATCCAAACCAAATGTTCTGGCACTCTCTCTCTCTTGGCGACAAACAATTGGCGAGCTTAAGGGAAACGAAGTGAGTAAGCATCCTAAACTCCAGGTTAACCAATATTTAATGTCTTTCACGAACACAAAACTTGTGGAAAGAACATACTTGTCTTAAGCGTAAATTAATAACAAACATCTCAAGTAACAAGTACATTATCAACAAATATAATAAGGTTGATGCAGCCTCAGACATATTACATCTGTCTTCATTTGAACCTAATTTTTATAAAACTCAACTCGATAAAACAAGTTCAAGGACTGCACGGAAAATGTCTCCTATTAAAATACATGATTATCATGATGAATAACTGTTAGCTTTCATCATAAGTTAATGCAAAATTATTTCAATATTGTTTCTATTTGTTTGGAGGTGGAACTAATACTATTATAAAGATTGGAATGAAATGTAAAATAAAAAATAAATCCTACAGATTTCATAAAATTAGTTTGAGTGATTTTACTCAAGCCAACCTAAGTCCTTAACATTATTGATAAAAACTTTTGCATACGAAGGAATGTTTGGGAAGGGGGTATACAAAAATAAAAAGCCTATAAAGGGGTACAGGAGGAAATAAAAGTTGGGAACCACTGTTCTACACCATAGTACCAAAAGGATATTTAACATTAATCAGTAGTATCAAGTCTCCCGATTTAAAACAGAGACTGTACCACCAGGTAACAGCTTCTCTCTCTTTATATTGGATTTATAGACATGAGATATAGTAATCCAAATGAAATGAAAATGCAGACAAAGTCATGCGCTATTTAACCCATATTTTGAATACCCTGCAACAACTGAAGAATTTAGAAAGCAATTACATTTTGATATTTAAGATAAAAAAGTAAGAAGCAACAGTAATTAATATTATGAATAGCTAAAATTAACTGAAAATTTTAGAAAGCAATTATGTTTCAATATTTGAATTTAAAGAAATTAAATCAAAATAACAAAATTTACTTGTATTGGGCCTGGATGCTTTTCTTCTGGATTTGGTGGATAATCCATCGGGGACACATTTTTATCAGGAAATACCAAATCATCATACCACATCACTACATATTCATCTCCATCCATATCTGAACCTAAACATTAAAGAAATCAATTTCAATATTTCATTCATGACATCAAGCAAAACTTAACATTACCGAATTAATATAATTTATTACATGTCTAATAATAAACATACATATGTGTGTGGGATAGGTCAAATTGAAGCCAATCGACTCACTGGAAACAAATACATTCCTTTATCTCATGATTAAAGACACGGATGACATATATACAGATGAAGCTAGAAGTTGAAGTTGGGTTTTGTTTGGGATCTTTAGCGGCAAAGGCTGTCATCCCTTAGTATCTGAGAATCACAGTTAATAGATGTCAAAGAGTTTCAGCGACTGAAGAAAAACTTGGAGATGGCACTTAGATGAGCAAATCGTATGAAGAAAAACTTTGTATGAGGAAAAAATTTGAAGACTCAGATTGAGTTTTGAGCAGAAGATCCTTCTGTGGGGTAAATACTTCTTGCAGTTTAAAAGAATATGTTCAATAGTGTTTTCTTGATTGTACACGGAACAAAAGGGGTTGTTGTGAAGCCCAAATCTGTGCAAGAAAGCTGGGGTGATGATCATTCGGGTTAAAATGCGAGTAATGATGATATCCTTTATTTTTTAGATGAAGATGGAATTCAAGGTTTACAAAGGATATTGGAGAGGCTGTGCATTACTACTCAATCGTCTCCTAGTGCCGTTTCCAATTGCAAAGATGCAGCTTGTTGCTGAGAATCTCCTATGCGAGATGCAGTCCTTCTTTGGCTTTTCTCATAGAATGTCCCCCTTCGATGAGAACCTGTGTCAATCTGCTCTCTTGTTCTCCACGGCTTTGGGTGATGTCACACTACACACCATTTGGTGACAGGATCAATTCCCACACATATGTATAATACAAGAGTGAATTCCAAAAATTTTAAAAGTCATTTAGTTCATGCAAGCTTTCCATGATAGCGTGCACAATTCATTTTCAAGAGAAAATACTTCAAAATAATTTTATGGTTTACTTATGCAAATCATAAAAACATTATGTATAATACTCATTTAAAAACTCATGTAATCACTAAACTAAACATAGAAAAAGAAAGATGATTATGATGGCAAATATAACAAAAAATACATTCAAGGTCCAGTCATTTATTGTTTCATTACACAGTGAAATTTGACAAATTCGAAGATGACCACATAAAAATTCTATTTATTGAAAAATGTGAAATAAAGAAACTTGATCTAAAAATGAATATGTTAAGAAAAAAATTATAATTTTTAACAAAAAAATGGCAATAAACAATTGTTTTTAATATTTAACAGTTTTAACAATTAACACATAATTAATAAATAAACATGAAATAATTTTAATACATAAAGTGATGATAATTTATGATTAAAAAATTTCAACAATTTTAAACAGAAAAATTTCAATGTATATGTGAGTAATGTTAACAAAGATAAAATAAACAGCACTTTGAATTCAACAGTTGTACGGCAGAAATTCAAAACAAACAATACAATTTACATCTAACATGTTCAAAGTTTTAAAAAAGTGAAGAATTTTTTTATTGCCTTTTTGGTTGAATGCACTGTTAAGCAGTAACTTGAGTGTGAATTACAGGCCTTAAAAATTAATAATCCACAATCACTGAAGATGCAAGTTATGGACTACTTCAAACAAAAACAATTACTACTAAACAATTACTACTACTAACAAAAACAATTTTTAGTTTTGACTTTGAATGAAACAGTGGCGTAGAGACGGTAAATGGTGCCCAGGTCATAATATGATTTTTTTATCTCTCGTCATTATCAGTGATTTGCTCCATGACCACTTTTGCGAGAAAGGTAGACTTACTCGCAAAAGCGGTCATGGAGCCTCGCCCATTACTCGAGTGGATTGCTTATGAAGATATAATTTCTCATTTTCAGACAATTTCTCTTCAAAAAACGAACCATTCATTTCAAAACAGTAAATATCAAGAATCTATTGGCGATATTTACACCATTCTCTTACTACTTGGCTCAAAAATAGAAGAGAGGATATCATTATCGCATGACTTTTAACCCGGATGATTATTACTCCGTCTCTGTTGCATAGATTTGGTATGCACATTAACCCTCATTGTCAAATTTGCAATCGTGAAAATAACATTGAACACATTATTTTGTTCTGTTCCAAATACTCAAATCATAGGTCAAACCTCTTTGCAAAATTTAATTTTAATTTTCAACTGTGTTCTTCATTAAAAGCCTTTTTTCAAAAAGATCCTTCTACAATCTTTGAAGTCTTTTGACATTTATTGAGTGCATCCTTTTTGGCATTAGGGGATAACGGCCTTTGTTGCTAAAAATCTTATCACATTTCAATCAATCAATCAGTGATTCAGTTTGTGTACACAGAGCATAGCATTTTCTCACCCCTCATCGTATTTGACTTTAAAAAGTGACATATATGCATTAACATTTTGTCACCATGGCCAGCGGCGTACCAAGAGTAAGTGGTGCCCTGAAAATATTATGATTTTTTTCACTCCAGTTGCTATCAGTGGCTTAACAAGTGTAAATGGCGCAAGGGTTTGGTATTATTTTTATGCTCATCACATTTTGCTTTAAAAATGGAATAAACGCAGTAATATTTCGACTAAATGACGCCCGGGGCATCTATACCCAATTTGCCCTGGTTGCTATGCCACTGAACTGAAAGAAATGTGAATTACAATGTTTTAACATTATGTTTATAGGAGATACAAGGGCCCATATAAAAACATTCAAATTAGTAAAGTTCAATCGTACATACCAACCTACTGAATAAATTATAAAAGACTAGGGGGCTCTGCCCCCTGCTCGCCAACCCCCAGGAGGATTGCGCTGCAATCCTCCGGGGCTTGCTATGCAAACCCTGCTCGCTTCGCTCGCTACATGAAGACACTGGGTGTCCTAGCACAGTTGTTATAAAATCTTTATATATATATATAACACCCCCTGCTCGCTCCGCTCACCGACACCAAAGGATCACGTGATTCTTTCGGGATCACTATGTGAAAACAGCTCGCTTCACACGCTTGCCGTACAACCCCCAAGAATCACGTTGTGATTCTTTTGGGATCACTACGTGATCCCAGCTCGCTTCGCTCGCCGTACAGTTATGACTGTCAGCTAGTGATAGGAAATTATAAATACATTAATTACTAAAAGTAAATTTAAATTATCTGAAATAGCATAAACTCTTAAAAATTTTTCAGCAATTACTAATAAACTAAATCATCAAATTTCTAAAATTAAAATTTCCTGGTAGCATATATATAAATATATATATGTAAATGTTTGAAAGAAATTTGAATGCTAAAATGTATAATTATAAAATGTTTACTAATATAAATTATTTACATCAATCAGAAATCAGGCATTTAAAACTTATTGCTACACAAAATTGAATATTTCTTCAAGTTTCATTAGCCCCAACTTTATTCGAACAAACTTCTTAATTTCCACTCTTCTCAATGAATTGTTGCTGAAAAAAACCTTCGCCACTTGTATACACACTCACTGTAATAATTATTTAGCCAAGAAAGTTACAATTTTTATCTCTGGGTAGTTATTTATGCGTTACAACATCAGAAAGTTTGAGTTACGAAAGATTATTTAACCCATTTCACAAACTTTCAGCTTAAAAAGCACAGTTTAACTGACAAATAGCTTTAAACAAGTTCAGATTCACTATTCAAAATTATAAACCATAATAAATATTTACTTTTACCTTTTTAAAATTAACAACCTTAGCATTTTATTATTGATTAGATACCCTTTTTCAAAATTTTCATCCTTCAAAATCGTAAACATGCACTTTTTAAATGAAATATTGCCTCTGCACATGTAAAGACACTAACTCCAATTATTATTAAGTGAAGGAAGGTATCCTATTTTTCTCTGGATAGATGGAATTTGGAACATATGAGCTGTCGAGAGAGGAATAAACCAATTTTTCAGAAACTTTTAGCTGAAAAGGACATTCAGTATTAAGCTCACATTAATCCAAACTGTACGACTCAAACTTATTTAATTCAAACGATCTAAACTTAAAAAAAAAAAAAAAATTCGCTGTTTCCGACTTTAAACCAATTCAAGAATCTCGGCGTCAGGGTTCAGATTGGTAAACAAACTGATTGTTGCCAACAGGGAGAAAGAAATAAAGGTCCTTTTTTTGTGCCACGCATAGGCGTTTTATATAATATAGATGAAACAAAAACATTCTTGTAAGGAAGACAAGCAAATTGATAGAAGACAGTGAACACAACCAAGATTAAGTCGAGCAATTTTCTTCTTTGATGTATGGATAGGTTGTAAGTGTTTTCCCTTATTTTTTTACTTATAATAATTAAATTGAACAGCTATTTTATTATGAGTGGGCAGAATGCACAAACAATATTCAACATTGTGACACAGCATAAAAGGATAAAAATTTATGCTTTAAGAATTTCATTAACGTTAAGGATCAACCTACACGAAGTATAAAATTGAGTCATAAAATCAAGCAAATATTGATTTCATAGATAGGCAAAAAGTCTCATTAAAAGCTTTCAAGGAGCCCTGAAAGAGTAGCCATTTTATTATAAGAAAAGAATATATTGAATAACCTTCACTTAAATTCAACAACTATATTTAATGCTTAAAAATTAAAAAAAAAAAAAAACAGTCGTTATTGAATCTGAAAATTATTTCATTAATTTTTCCATTATCATTAGCAAAGTACTCCTTTATCTTCGCAATCTAAAAAATTATCTTACTGTTTTGTAATTAAATTTCCTGAATGTAACTATTTAGTGTGGATATTAATTGTTAAGCCATAGTGTAAGCAATAAATTATCAGTAAATGAAGATTTTTCACAATATATTAAATTCCAAACCTCTTTTGAAATTATTAATCAGCTATATTTCCCACAAGATTAATTTGATTAGCTAGAATTAGCTTGACTGCAGGCAAAATTTGTGCCAAGTACTGCAACTTTGTTCCCAAAACTTAAAAGATTTCCAGCACAGTTTATGCACATTTGGTGGCTTGCTCTTTCATGGAAAAGTGATAATTAGTGCCAAAATGTATGGATGGTGACAATTTCTACTGGCTAATAGGAAAGTTCTGAATAATGTCTATTTGAAACTAGTAAGTGCTGTTGAGTATGTAATTCATAACGCAGGATTATGATTAGATTGTATGCACAACTCAGCAGACATTCTACTCTCTAAACTTTGACTTGAACGTGAGAAAGTTTGACTTTCAATTAAATTTGACACATATTAAGCTGATAAATATGAAGAGTAAAAAAATCAAGATTTCATCCTTCTTCAAAGAAGATAACCAAGAAAAGACTTAAATCAACAATAAAGAAAAAAAGAATAAAAAACTGGTATTTGAACACCGAGTCTCGACATTGAAGATGAGACTTAGTTAAGAGACAACTGAAGATTTTATTAGCCATGTAACATTGGTAATATTTTTCATATCCTTTGTATACAATGATAGTTACATCAACTTTGGTATTAAAAAATATTACATTAAGTAGGCTTCTTAAATTATCATACCTTACCCCAAGTGAGGTCGTAAATACAATCCTGTGGTCTAAAAATCTATATGCTTTCTATCTGACTTTTCTTTATCACCGATTTGAAAAACAAAAATATAAATGTAATAAATGAGAAATTCCATTTATTTTCCTTTGATTTACTATCGAGTGATATTCCATTTAAGTATCTTTTGTTCCTATGCAAATGCATACTTTGAAAGATGGATAGCAAAATTTTGCAGCTTAAAATGGGGTCACAGATTTTTTAAAATTATTTTTGGAAAAAGGGGTTGCAAGAGAAAATAATTAAAGAAGCCCAGGAACAACAACTATATAAAATCAAATCTCTAAACATTATTCTAATCACTTTATATTTTAAGAAGAGACCTGCAATTTTCACATTACAATTAATAATATACCTGTAGCACATCTTCCAACTTGTCATGCATTTTTCCTTTAAAAATTTCATGACAGACAGCATCATGAATGTTTGTATACATACCTGCCATTTCATCAGGGTGGGGTCTTTTCCCTTTAGAAGGAAACACTATACAATCTTTGATATGATGAAGAGCTGGGACATCAACTGCGTCCAATTTTCTAACATCCCCAGGATGCATGCATGGGTTTTTTGTGACAACTACTGTGCCTGAAACAAACAATTACAGTTTTTAAACAAGCAGAAAAGAACATTTTCCAAGTTTATATTAAATGATTATGAACATAAAATTATTTTACATTCCGATGAAATCAACAATGTTTAATGTTCCAATAACATCAACAAAGATGTAAGTAATCTTATTAGTAGCTCGACAAGACAGTTTGCCAAGCATTAATGTAGGTTAGAAAACATCACTTTTCTATTAGTATGAGAGGTACCAAAGTGCCAAGAACAGCAAACTTTGGCATGACACAAGCATTTTTTGCCAACTTCACATAAAACTGCTAATAGTTCCTGTACTTGGCACGTTTGGTATACATTTTGGCTGCTGCTGAGCAAAGGAACCAAAATCTATTATTTCCCAGATAAAATATATAAATAGCATAAAATATTAGCAGAACAATTATTTTCTCACAATTTTTACACACTTTCATTAATAAACTATAGATAAGTGAAATAAGTCAAAGCTTCCAAAGTGATTTCTCCTTATATCATAGATATTTCAAATCAAATTTGATGTATGCACAAAATGATTTAAAAATATGAAAATGCAAAACATATTTTATATATAGATAGATATCCAAGTTATAATATAATCTAATGAACTAACAAAGACATTAATCCTCTCCTAGTTTGCATGCATTGCTCAATCATTAGGCAGAATCATCATCAGACTTTTCCTTTGATATAAGCAAAGTCTGATGTTGATTCTACTAGATGAAGAAAACTAAGTACAGATTCTTGTTTCTATGGGAGATATTTATATAGAATGTTATTACATTACTATTAATTATATCATTTTATTTTAGTTTTAAAATTCAAATTATTTATACAAATGAAAATACTCAATACTGAAGATATAATCCATAGTAGAAATTTTAGAACACTTTTACTATTGGCCCATAATGCTTCCCTATTATTTCCCATTTTATTCGTGAAATTCTGGGATATTTTAACTTAATTGTTTTGAAGTTCTGAGTAGAAAGTTCAGTCTGAGAGCAAGTTAATAATAGTGAACATGCAATTCAGAAGTCTATTTATACTTTTAAAAAATACATAAAGGAGAGACTAAAAAAACACCTCTAAAATGAAGAAATAATAAACTTACGTTCCAATATGTTAGTAGGTGAATGCACATGCCCCACTTCTTCTGAATACTGGACAAATACTTGTCCATATTCTAAAGTTCCTGTTTCATCTAATACACCAAGCATATTTCTCCCATACTGGGGAGGTATGGCAATACGAGCTTTTGAACGGAGCTTATCTGTAAAATAAAAATTAATTTAAAATTCTCTTACACAAACGGTATGAGGTACTCTAGCAGTAAGTGATGACTCAAGTTGACATTCTGGGATTGACTAGGAATATAGATTATGGTATAGCATTATACCCTGCTAAATAGCCCTGAGTATGTATTATTTATTTACAGTGAACATATTTAAAAATAATAGATATATTTGAATTCCATTTTAAGCATCAGTAATCTATCTTCTCCGCGTTTAAAATAAAAGTTGTTGGGTTTCATAGAAAAAATAACAATTTATAAATGAAACTCAATATTTTTCAACTAGGTTTTTAAATGTAATAACTCAATATTTTTCAAATAAGTTTTTAAATGTAATCAGAAATATTGATGGAAAATCATGTATAGTCATTAGAAATATAATTTTGTTTTCAGGATTGTAAAAAAATGGGGGAGAGAGATAATTGTATTATTAAATTAAACCACATTTAATAACATTTTGAAAGTAGAAAAAAAGGACTATTTACGATCATTAAATGAAATCTCAATTTGAATTCTACTAAAACTTTTTAATAATCTTATAAATCTATATAAATTAATCCGCTTAGATTAAGCTTAATGAGCTGCATAACAAAAAAAACTTTCATTTCATTAAATAAATATAAAACCAGCCTACCTATAGCAATTTTATAAACAGACAGCAGAAGGGAACGAAAAAATGGCTCTTGCGTGAGACAAATGCCAGACTTGAGAAGTTTCTTATAAGGATAATCCAGAGTTGTGAGATTAGTCATCATTTTCCAAGCCTTTCTCTCATAGATGAGAGAATTAGTCAAGTTCAGAACCATATCTATCTGTAGTTTGAGAAAAACATTTGTCTGTACCCCCAGCTGTTCCAATATTGTAATCAAAGGGCGATTTAAGAATAAAGCACCTAAATAAATGAAAATATAATAAAAAATCCATAGAACAAAATCCATTAACTTTTAAACTATGGATATAAGAATTCTGAAAATACCATTTTAGAATGGAGATCATGGCAGAGAAACAAGAAAATGCTTCTGACAATTTCAAAACCATCAAAAGATAAAATTGATTTTGCTCCTCCCAATAAATCAAGGGGGTATTCATTCTTGTCTTTCCCCCTTCCCATTAGTAGACAATTTAGTCATAACACACGGCATGGTATAACAGTAGAGGCGGCCCGAGACCCAGGCAACTGCCTGTGGCGCTAAATTCCGGGTGGCGCCAAAGCTGGAACATAATAGGGAGAAAAAATGTTTTGATCGACATGAGAGCTCGGGCGAAAACGACAAAAAATTTTCTTTCATTTTGGCGCACCCTCTTCAGTTTTTCATAAAGGTGCCCGACTCAAGCCTCTAGACCCTGGAGAGGTCTCAAAATCTGTTCCACGAACTTCTGGCCATAAAATTTGGTGGGTCATTCACAGGTCCGACTGTACCCACATTCAACACGATCCACTAGGGGATCGGGTTGACCATAGGTGCGGTCCGGTCTATTGTGCCCCCTCCTCACCCAGCTTTCAAAACGGGCCCTCCCTGCCATAATTTCCCTAGAATGACTTCCTCCCACACTCTTCCTTCCTCATTTCATGGTTTTTACTTTGGTCCGAGATGGTTGTTCCCCCTAACCAACTATTGTATTTCAGTTTTATGGGATAATGGGCCGAAAAAATATTAAACCGGTTAAAAATGCAACTTTTCCCCTGGTCTACACCATTTCTCATCATATTCTTATTTTGACGAAACGTTTTGTCACACTGTGTTGAAAGAAAAACTGGTGAATGTCACTTTTATTTCTAATTTTTCTAATTGATTGTTTTTAAGCATTATACCTATAAGTGTCCTGTATTTCGCTAAAATGTCTGAAAAAAAGAAACAATCAGGTACGTTTTATAGGAAAAGAAATGCACGGATAGCAACCACGAAAAGCAGGCGTCTATTTTGAAAAAATCATCAAATTAGAAAATATTGAATCCAGAGAAGGTCTGTCAACAACAGTTGAAGACAGATCTTTAACTTCAAAAACTTTAAGAATGACAATATAACTTATTATTCGAACCAAGAACAAAAAGTTCCTGTGAATTCAACACCATAGGTAATTTTGTTATTATCATTCTGGTTTGTTATTTGAAAATCTTCAGAATTAAATATCTATTTGAAAAATATAAATTTTCGATATTGACATTACAACATTGTCAATTGTACAAAAAGTCTAAGTATTAAAATCCCATATATGAAATTTTAGTTATTTTTTTTAAAATTATATTTATATATTACTGAGCAGAAATCTTAAAAGTGCGCAATGGGTTAAGTTATATCAAAAGTTGTGTTGTTTTTCCTGGAACATTTTTGTGTGCCTTCTCTATGATTATTCAAAAGAACTTAACTCATGAGATTTTGGTAAGCTAGATAAGCACTATTTAACAAGTTAATTCGTTTACCAGGACCAAATGCGAGAGCATGCAAAGTTACAATTACTTCAATCGTCTTAAGTGACTGTGAAGAATCTATCAATAAACAAGACTCCAAAACTAGTTTGCAAACCGAAAATACAGAGATAACAATATTGAAAGTGATAAGGCTTGTTGGATTTTAACATCAACAGTACTCTTGAAATAATAATATTGAAACTGTTTTTTGAAAAGTCAAATTTGTACGAATAAAGATCCCATTACAGTTCGTCCAGTCATCAGAAAGTGCCAAACATTAGAAGAAAACTAGAAAAATTACAAATTATGTCGCAGAAATTTTAATTTTTTGTTTCTTTTTGTATTGTGATTTTTAAAAAATTGCAACACGGCTAAAAAAATGTAATAAATCAAAGTTTCACATTGATAAACTAAGATATATGATCAGGGCCGGTTTACCAAATAGGCAACTGCCTATGGGCCCTGCATTAACTTTGGGGAGGCCTCTGATATTATTTTTTAAAAATTATTTTCAGGACTTCCATTTGACTTATAAGAAGTGTGTTATAGAACTTACTGAACTTAAAATCTAGAGTCGTTTAAATTCAGAATATTAATTGTAGAATACTTTTAATGTTTTCGAATTTATTATCAGATCAATGGGTCACATGTCAACAGTCCTCGGATACTTTGTATTAGAATATTCAAAATTGTATTTAAAAGTTTTGTAATTTTTAACCATTTTATTTAAAACTACGTTTAAATTTCAATTTTTTATACTCGAGATTTAAATTTCTTTTTTTGAAGATTACTCACAAAGAAATGTTTTATTTCAGTTTGTTATATTGTTTGTTGCTCAAAAACTGCTTATTTAGATATTAACTTTAAATCAATAAAGTTATTTGCTTTTGGAAGTTGATTGAGTTGGGGGGGGGGGTCCAAAACTTACATTGACTATACTGCCCTCCTAAGTGTAAAAGGCTTATCTCAATTTTTTTTTTTTTAAATTTTCAGATTTTTCCTACTTAGTGATGTTTCTGAGCTGCCCGACATTATTCCTAAGCTTAAAGGCCGTATCTTATTAAAAAATGGTAGAAAACCACCAAAGAATTATGCGTATTGCATAAAATTAACACAGTGGATTTTTCTGACTCTACCAGTAACTGTTGCTACTGGCGAGAGAAGTTTTTCGAAACTGAAACTGATTAAAACATATCTGCGATCTAGCATCCCACAGGAGCGAATAGTTGGTTTGGCAATCATATCTTTTGACCTGCAGAACATTGATATTGAGAATATTATGTAATATTTTGCTGATAAAAGGGCAAGAAAAGTGATCATGTGAAACAACTTTATAATACTGTGTAAAAAATAATATATTTTAAAATAAATTTGTTCAATACATTATTTTAGTTTCTGTAAGACTTCCTTATATTCTTAAATATTTCTGAAATTAAAAAATTCTGACCATAACATTATTGAGTAATATTTACAGGTAAAACATGCATATTTCTAAGTAAAAAATTGTTGGACATTTAAAATACAGACAATATAGAATTTAAAAATTACGTTGGTTGGGGGGGGGCCCCCCAAATTGTTGTCTTGCCCGGTTGGTAAAATTACCTCTGGCCGCCTCTGTATAAAAGGATAAGGAGGAAGACTATTTAAAGAGTGATAGTACAGATGCAGTTGGTCATGTCAAGTAATTGAATAATTCAAACTTTAAAGTATTGAATGATAGATACAGTAAAAGAGCTTAACTAACGGCATGTTCGGGAAACGCCGATTTCCAGATACCTGAAAAGGCCGGATAGTTGAGCGTGACGGGGAAAATGGGGGTAGATTGTAGCCTTTTTTTTAAAGATTTTTTTATTTTTTTCATCCAAATAATTTGTTTTTGTCATTTTGAAATGTGCATTAAATAGAATTTGTAAGAATACTTCTGTATCTTCCATAACATTGTATTTACAAAACTTATCATGAAGATTTTAATTTAACATTGACGATAAAAAAAAAAGTATGATCTGTAGCCAAATTTTTACCATAAATATATAGATTGTAAAAAGATAAACATATAAAAATAGCCGATGAAACTAAAAAATATTCTACTTAGCAAGCATAATCAAACTCTTTTAAGTGATCATAAACAAATCCAAGATTGAATATCGAAACTAATTATCTTTTAAAAAATCGCAAGGGTTATTGCGCACTACACGCTCCTCCAATTATCCCACACATGATATCATGCAATTGGAATCAACATCTGCCAGTATTCGGAGAGTAAATAAATAAAGGAAAAGAAACAGCCTTACCAATCTAGATAGCCCATGAGCTTTTTTACCAATTCTGTCCCATTACCCTTTTTTTTGGTTGTCGATTTCGTTTTTAGGTCTCGTTTTTCGGCTAAAGATGAGAACCTTTCATTTTTTTGGCGGGGTCTCACTCTTGTCCCCCCATAAAACAAGTCTGTGTATGTCACAGTACTGTATATTGCCATTTTTTTCTTCTACGCCCTCCGTGCGGAGCTGATGTTGCAATCCAGAAATAAATTGTCTGCGTGAATGGAACGGCGTGGGCATGCGGATGTAAAATTTTTATAAAACTCATTTTCTAATTTTTCCGGTTAGTAGAGCTTTCCGGATAGTTGAATGCCGGATAATAGAGAATTTACTGTACTAACAGGACTGCCAAGAGAGGGAAGTAGGTGAAGCAAAATCCGTGGGGACAGGATAGAGAAAAATAGATTTATATTATTTTCAAAAGTATAAATTTTTATCCAAGACAAATGGATCCCAGCATGAGTTGAACTATATTTTTACGTTTATTTTCTCTGAATATAAAACTCACACTTTCTCAATATACTAATTGGAACTGAAGTAGGTGGCTAGAGATCAGGTTTTTAATACGCGATATCACCAGGCAACAGGAAGAAAGACTCCTGTGCTCTGATTATTCATCATAGCCATAATTTGCAGGGGAAGGGGGGCATTTGTCATTACTTTTCCCTGGAGCCCAGCTTGGCTCTCGGTGGATACCAATATTTGTTTTGGTTATTTCAATTTACAATAAACATTCGATTAACCATCATTCGTTTAAATGTCAGTTTCTATTATCCGTTATCATCTAAATAAAATTAGAATACATTTGTACTTTTACGTTGAAGTTTATATTGATCGTTTTGTAAAATTAAATAAAATATATATGTATCATTCACTTTTAAAAGATTTTATTTTCCTCCCAGCCAACAGTGAAATCATGTTGCTGTACACAGGTATTAAGAGATTTCTGTTATCTGTCTATTCAGCTATTCGTCACAGCCTTGGTCTTTACAGTGACGGTTAATTGAAATTGATTGACTTCTCAGTGTTAACTATTGATGTGTGTTAGAATCATTTATGTAACCTATATGTAATAACTTAACATAATTCTTAATGTTGATCAGTAAAATTCAATAAACCTGATTTCAATTGTAAAAGTTAATATTTACAAAACAATTATCTGAAGACTGATAGGATAATTCTGAGAGGTGTGGGGAGGATGAAATTCTAAATGCATGTTGGTGAAAAGGCTAAAGACAAATGCATTTGGGATTCAGCCGGACAGCAATTATTTTTGAGATGATGAAAAATTTGCTATATTAACATTTTTTTAATTGTCTGCATTCTAATATACGGGCTGTCTACAAAGTCTCTTCACAATTTCATTAAGAAAACAAATGAAAAGATAAATTTATGGAATTTTTAATAAAATGAGGAGTAGGCATAGTAGTTTTCCCCCCACCTCATTTGAAAGACTTCTATATGGGTATCATTGCTTGCATGAAACAAATCAAGATAGAGCTCAATTTTTTTGCTGCGTCCTTTGCGGCATAGCATCAGTTCACTCCTTTCTTTAATGAATTCACTTCTTTCTTTTATTATCTGGATCTCCATAAATTTCTTGTGCCATCCACAAATTGACAGACATAATGGTGGATATATTTCACACAAAGCCCTGAAGACTGGTAGGATGTACTTTTCTGTAGAATTATTGAGTATGCGTATCCAATTTTGGTTCAATAAACCACAATACAAATTGTGTCTTTCTTAAAGAGAAACCATTTTATAAGCATTTATTCAACAGCCTCTCTTTTATCAATAGAGTGCTTCAAAATACATAAATGGACTGTGATCATAAACTGTGATAATGGCTAGGTACATGGAAAGAATGTATTTATTTCATCAATTGCCTTTTTAGTAATTTTTTGAAACTGTAAGAGATTTCTTAGACACTCATTATAATTAAACATCTTCATGATTTAGTTCTGTTTATCAGTCAATAAACAGAACTGAAGAGATCAGATACATATAGTCAAGTAACAAAACAGTAACAAATACTTAAAACAAAGCCTATATTAACAATAAAAAAATAAGAAAAAATGGTTTTCAAAAATTGAAGAATACTTACGAGGAGCACTTATTTT
This sequence comes from Araneus ventricosus, assembly GCA_013235015.1. Taxonomy (NCBI): domain Eukaryota; kingdom Metazoa; phylum Arthropoda; class Arachnida; order Araneae; family Araneidae; genus Araneus; species Araneus ventricosus. Next base: position 74,432 of record BGPR01003855.1, read on the forward strand.
GACAATCTCCAGTAAGTTTGACGAGTCACAAGAAAATTTCTCCATACTAGGCCGAATTACCAGTTTACGACCTTCTAAGTTGGGATTCTCTGCAATCATACCTTTGCATCCTTTAAACCGAATTTGAAAAGCAGATGGTTTGTAGTGAGGTCTACTATCATCAATTCGGTTAAGTAATCTTGCATTTAATGCCTCTCTCACCTATAAGAATTAATTTAAAAGGAATTAATAAAAAATTTTAATGATTACAAACTTCAACAAAATGTTAATTGTTATTTTTATAAAAATAATATCTTCTATTAATAAAGGAGAATGTGTGAGTGTCTGTGTGTGTTGGCGTTCTACAGGACAGACCTCTAGGCTTAGGTCAACGGAATTTGGCACAAACATACTTTGGAGGATGGGAATGTGCACAACGGAGTCGTTTTTTAAAAATTTTAATTAATTAAAAATTTAGTGGTTTGTCCTTAATAACTTCCAAAAATATTACAGAACAAAAAATATTTTTACACCATGTGAAAAGTTAAAAAATTACCTTTTCAATGATATCAATTAAGTTGGCGTAAGATTTTTTCTCTAATTTTAATAAATTTTTTAAATATATTTTTGGCATAATTTACAACAATACTTTTCAATTGTTGCAACGCATTTCAAATCGTGTTCATTGTTTAAACAAATATTTAAATGCGTGTTTCTTTTCCATTGTTGGAAGCTAACAAAATATCTAACTGAATTTTACTTTCTTCTTTTATTTGATCAATTTTTCAGTGGAAACTGTAAAGGAAGTCCTCAAAATAGTAAGAATGTAATGAAATAATCTAATAAACTGAAAAATTATCGTTGATATGTTTTAATTCTTTTTATCAGCATCTTTTAAGCCAATTAGCATCCTACTGGACGTAAAATGTGCCATGCCAATTTAATGTTGAAATCAAATGTGTATTTTATGTTAATGTGGACAAGGAACAGAACAAGTGCAAGGCTATGAAATGAATGTGGGTTAAATGTCTATAGCAATTAGAAGTTTAAAACTACTTTCTTAAGGGAACCCTGAATATAAAATTACGCAAAGAGACAGAGGCGGCCCGAGGCGCCAAATTCCGGGTTGCGCCAAAGCTGGACCGTAAAGGGGAGAAAAAAATGGTTTGATTGACATGAGATCTCCGTTGAAAGCGGCAAAAATTGTTTTTCCATTTCGGCGCCCTCTTCAGTTTTTCGTAAAGGCGCTCCGCTCAAGCGTGTAGACCCTGGAGAGGTCTCAAAATTTGTTCCATGAACATCAGGCCATAAAATTTGGTGGGTCATCCACAGGTCCGACTGTAACCATGAGAAACTTGATCCTAGGGGATCGGGTTGACCATAGGTGTGGTCCGGTTGACTGTGCCCCCTCCTCAACCCGCTTTCAAAACAGGCCCTTCCTCCTCTAATTTTAATAGAATTATTTCCTTTTACACTCTTCCTTCTTCATTTCATGGAGAATGAAGAAGGGAGAGTGTAGTCGGTTAGGGGGAACGAGCCTCTTGGACCAAAGGGGGGAGGCTCGTTTCCCCTAACCGACTATTGTATTTCAGTTTTATGGGATAATGGGCCGAAAAAATATTAAATCGGTTGAAAATGTAACTTTTCCCCTGGTCTGCACCATTTCTCATCGGATTCTTACTTTGACGAAACGTTTTGGCGCACTGTGTTGAAAGAAAAACCGGTAAGAGCACGCTTTATTTTTATTCTGAATAATGTTATGCCTATAAGTGTTGTGTATTTCGCTAATATGTCTGAAAAAAAGAAACAACCAAGTACGTTTTATAAGAAAAGAAAGGCACGGATAGCAACCACGAAAAGCAGGCGTCTATTTTGAAAAAAAATCATCAAAATAGAAAATATTGAATACAGAGAAGGTCTTTAGAATCCAGAGAAATTTAAGAACGACAATATAACTTATTGTTCGTATCAAGAACAAAAAGTTCCTGTAAATTCAACACCACAGGTAATTTGGTTATAATTATTCTAGTAAGTTATTTTAAAATTTTCAGAATTAAATATCTATGTGAAAAATATAAATATTCGATATTGAGAATACTAACATTGTCAATTATACAAAAATTCTAAATATTAAAATCCCATTAATGAAATTTTAGTTATTTTTAATAAATTATATTTGTACATTACTGAGCAGAAATCTTAAAAGTGTGCGATGGGTTAAGTTATATCAAAAGCTGTGTTGGTTTTGTTGGAACATTTTTATGCGCCTTCTATATAATAGTATATGTCCTATAGCCCCTTAAAAGAACTTAAATTATAGGATTTTGGTAAGCTAGATAAGCAATGTTTAACAAGTTAACTCGTTTACCAGGACCAAATGCGAAAGCATGCAAAGTTATGATTATTTGAACCAGAAGCAGCAGAATATTTGAAAATGTCTTAAGTGACTGACTAAGAATCTAGCAATAAACAAGATGCCGAAATTAGTTTTCAAACCGAAAATATAGACAACAGTACTGAGAGTAATAAGGATTGTTGGATTTTAACATAAGCATTACTCTTGAAATAATAATATTCAAACTGTTTTTTTAAAACCAATTTTGCATGTATAAAGTTCCCATTACATTTCTTCCAATCATCAGAATGTGCCAAACGTTAGAAGAAAACCTGCAAAATTACAAATTATTTCACGAAAATTTTAATTTTTTGCTACTTGATAAGTTTGTGATTTAAAAAAAAAATTGCAACACAGCGAAAAAAAAAAAGAAAAGAATGAATCGAAGTTTTAAATCGATAAGCAAGATATATGGTCAGGGCTGGATTATCAAATAGGCAATGTAGGCAACTGCCTATGGGTCCTGCAACTTTGAGGAGGCCCCTGATATTATTATTTTTTAAAAATTATTTTCAGGGCATCCATTTGATTTACAAGAAGTGTGTTCTAGAACTTACTGGACTTAAAATCTAGTGTCGTTTAAATTCAGAACAATATGCTTGGAATAATTTAATGTTTTCGAATTTATTAGCAGATCAATGGATAATATTTCAACAGTCCTGGGATACTTTATATTAGAATATTCAAAATTGTATTAAAAAGTTTTGTAATTTTTTAACCATTTTATTTAAAATTACTTTTAAATTTCAATATTTTTTATACTCGAGAATTAAAACATTATTATTATTATTTATGATTACCCTCAAATAAATGTTTTATTTCAGTTTGTCATGTCGTTTGTTGCTCAAAAACTGCTTATTTAAATATTAAATTTAAATCAATAAAGTTATCTGGTTTTGGAGGTTGGAGTGGGCCAAAAATTTACATTTTCTATACTGCCCTCCTAAGCGTAAAAGGCGTGTCTCAATTTTTTTTCAATCTCAGATTTTTCATACTTAGTAATGTTTGTGAGCTGCCCGACATTATTCCTAAGCAGTAAGGCCGTATCTTATTAAAAAAATAGCAGAAAATCAATAAAGAATCATGTGTATCTTATAAAATTAACGCAGTGGATTTTTCTGACTCTACAGGTAACTATTGCTACTGGTGAGAGAAGTTTTTCGAAACTGATTAAATCATATCTGCGATCTAGAACATTGCAGGAGCGACTAGTTGGTTTGGCAACCATATCAATTGCACAGGACATTCTGCAGAACATTGATATTGAGAATATTATGAAAGATTTTGCAGATAAAAAGGCAAGAAAAGTGATCATATGAAGAGACTTTATAATACTGTGTACAGAATCATATATTTTTAAAATAAATTTGTTCAATACATTATTTTAGTTTCTGTAAGATTTCTTTATATTCTTAAATATTTCTGAAATTAAAAAATTCTGACCATAACATTATTAAGTCATATTTGCAGGTAAAACATGCATATTTCTAAGTAAAGTTTTTTTTGGACATTTAAAATACAGTCAATATAGAATTTAAAAATTAAATTGGTTGGGGGGGAGGGCGCCAAATTGTTGTCTTGCCCGGTTGGTAAAATTACCTTGGGCCGCCTCTGCAAAGAGATTCACCTGAAATTTTATATTCAGCGGTCAAGCTGGCCGTCGAAGGCGGCTAGTAAAGTAATAAAAAGTTTTTACTTAACTGCTAAAAGTTATTACTTACTATGCAAACTAATTAAGTTTGCATAGTTGGAATTTTAAGAATTTTTTCTGCAACTTACACCAAATCTGTAAACAAATTCTTTGAGTAGTTATCTAATCATTAGTTAAAATGCCAATTTCCTGTACAAAAAAATCTGAGGTTTCAATTGCTTTTCAAACAAATCTCTACTTTTAAGTTGAAACATTACTGGATCATATGACCATAATTTTGAAAAGAATTATAACATCACATCAATTGGTGCAATTCCATTAGTGGAGCCCCAGGCAAAATCTCACCAAATCTTAGCCATAACTCACTATCAAATCCGAGCTAACAATTTTGGAGCTATTCTGTTAGCAGCACGTTTAGTGATGATTGGGGCCCTATAATGGAACAGTACCCGTCAATTTAATCATTCTTTAAATATGGATAATATTTCTTAAAATGATAATAATAATTTTAACTTTTGTGATATAAATCAAACTAATACTCTAGTATAACATGTTATTGCAAAAAATTATTTCCTTTGCTAGATTTCAAAATATTTTCTTGAAATATGTTATTAAATTTAGCAATTCTGCCATTTAATAATAGTGAAATTTCTTTATACCTTTCCATTAGCTACACAGCAGACTAGCTAATGTCACCATGCATAAATTTTGTTGCAAAATGTCACTTTCCTTTTAAGTTTGGTAGCTATCAAAATGTATGCTAAGTATTGCAACTTTATGCAATGATATGACAAGTTCACAGAGGTAAAATTGCAATACTTGGTGCATATTTAGGTTGCTGTAAAGCTAAGAAAAAAAATATCAATTCTGCATATTTAATTTGAATCAATTATTCATGAAAAATTTTAAAAATATGGAAATTTTAAACTAAATAAACTGATACTCATAGCCTTCTTTTGAATTTGGTTAATCTTATTTTATTAACATGCTGGTTATTTAAAACGAGCTTACTTCAAATTCTAACATTTATCGCAATTTTAAATCAGCAGGTGCTTTTGCTGGCTTTTTCATATACTCTCTAATAAAGGTGTTATCCCCTCGCATGAGAATTGTGGACCTTGGGCAATGCTGGGACTGCCATGAGTAGTCAGATTTTTATTGCCCTTAGAATTGGAGACAGGGTCAGGGTGGAAGGGTGACATCCCCTGCATGTAAATTGTGGACCTGGAGCCGTGCCCATCCTTCGGACTTTCGTGTATAGTGACGCAATATGGCATTCTTTGTGCTTTGCAGTACAATGAAGAAAACTAAGTATGCCTTTGGGACACCTTCTTTTCGAACGACAGAAACCAAAATTTGATATAGATCTACAAGTTTGGTTACAGGATCACATACCAAATTTTATTTATCTTAGTCATTGATTTTTTATTTTTTTAAAAAAGTTACTGTGTTCCCATACACATGAACAGACAGACGGTCAACTGGTTGATGGATTTGGTCCAAAATTTGATAAGATCTACAACTCTGATGATAAAACTGTGTACCAAATTCTATCCATCTAGCTCTTTATGATTTTTAGTTATCATGCTCACAGGCACATGGGTGGGCAGACTTCCTGTACATAGATTTCTTCCAAAATTTGACAGGAATGTACAATTTTGGTGTAAAGATTACATACCAAACTTCAACCATCTAGCCCAATACATTTTTGAGTTAAAATGTTCAGAGGCAAACAAAATGACAAACATAATTCAAAAAATGCATTTTTTCGCACCCAGGGATGCCTAAAACATTGAGATTCATTGAAATCTTGAGATTGAATTTTCTGATGATACTTTCTCTTTATATACAAGAAAATATAATAATAATATAAAAAAACATTTGAAAACATTTATTGCATAACAGAAAAGCAACTTTCATTTGATTAAACATAATAACTTTATTTTTTCAGCTCTATTCTAAAGTTTGGATACTTGAATCAATATTAATGTAGAGACATATAAAATATTTATGACTTTATTTATTAAGAATAAAAAATTAATATTAAAAGATTAATTCATGATTACAATACAAGTGCAAGATTCTTACTTCATCAGCTAATTCTGTGGAAATCATTCCTATTCCATCTGAAAATGTATAATCTCTATTTGTGATATCATCTACATTAATTACTTCATCATCAGTCACCTCTATCTGTGCAGCTTCCTCAGAACTAGAAAAACATTGTCCCATTCTTGCCATGTATTTGGCTACATTTCTAATATGACTGAAGTTTCCCATCCACATTCGTATTTTTTCAGCAGTATTTCCTTTATGATCCTCTGCAAACATCCACAATCCATGTTCCCTTAACTGACTGTTTGATGCAGCAAGTACTTTATAACACCTTGTCCCTATTGTGACACTACTGTTTAAGAGGTTCCGTGCCACCTTGTCCATAAATATTTTTTGTTTATTGTGATATTGGACTGCATATGTTAATTTTGAGAAATCATCATCTTGAATCGAAACCCTCAATAAGTTTTCTGGACCATATTCTCTTATGATACGGTTGTCAAAGTGCTCTGAAGGCGGTAAGCAAATCAGACGAGAAGGCGTGATAATTAGACGACGAACAAAACACATTCCTTCTGGTGGGTCAAATTGAGATGGATTATGTCGATAATAACGGAAACACTTGACAAAAGCTTCTTCAAATATAAACACCTCATTCCTGCAAATAAATTCACTTATGTGGTATAAAGCACTAACAAATGCATCCACATTCTTCATACACTTTTCTAAATAATTTCTAATAAATTTCCAGTGATCTGTTTCAGAATTTGCATGATATTTCAGTACAATTTGGTCTTGGACTTCAAGTGATAGACTATTGAGAACTTCCCATGCAAACTGACAAGCAAAAACTTTATCTGAAACAACATTTCTATCAATTGCAGGATCAAATAGTTTTTTGTTACAAGGGAAAGTCAGAAAACTTGCTAGTTTTTCCATGGGTATCTCAGTTTCCATCTGGCTGTAGAAGAAATGTATATTCCTAGCACATCTCTGAATCAATCTTCCTATTATACCATAAGCTCGATGTTTACTAGCTATAACTATCTTGAACACTGGACATTTGCCAACCTTAGTTATGCAGCGAAATGAATTATTACATCTACAGCCAAAAGACAGAGATCTTTCCCATTTTCTTTCTTGATATTCTTGGTCTGAAGCTAAACTTACAGCTTTCGGGCCACCTTTAATTTCTTCTTTATCATCCTTTCTATTTTTCTTTTCACAGTATACAAATGGGAAATTTTTCAGAATGAAAAAAATTTGTACAATTTCTTTGTTAGGTATATCATTTATTATTGTTCTGCTAATTGATTTATAATCCACCTTAAATTTAAATGTTTGTCCTGCATCCTTGCATTCATATCTTCTCCCATTACCAGCCGTTTTTACATGATTAAAGCAAGCATATAAAGCAATGAATCTCTGACTGTGCAAGAATGTACCCATTAATTCTTTATCTTTTGATTTATTTTCATAATGATAATGCTGCATAAAATGTTGCATACTAGGCAGAGTGCCAAAAGCAATTTCAGTAATATCAACATCAGGATGGGATTGCTTTCCCTTGTTTTGCAGAGCAGAACGATCGGCAAGTCTAAGCCAACAATGTGATAGTTTGTTTTTGTTACCATCACACCAGTCTTTACCTATCTCTTTAAACTGATCACCTGGATGAATGTTATTACAACCTGAATAATCCAATGACACATCCATCTCATACAACTCTGCTTGATACACCAAATCCACATCTACATTTCTCACAGTCAATATATCAACTATGCAGTTTAACTTATTTCTTTTATGATAATCTTCAAAAAACTGTTGAGCATTTTCTTTGACTGCAGGAATGTCTATTACAGACTTCCTGAAAACTATGACCAGTTTTAATACAGAAGAAGTCATCTCAAGGCTTTAATTTAGTCACAGAGGATGGTAATGAAACATGTAGAACTGAAGCATGTAGAACACTAAAAAGATAAAAAAAAATTCTTTAGAATATCAATTATAGTTAAGAATTTTTTGAAATCCTTCAATTCTACGTTACAAAATAATTCTATGTTCTTTAAATTGAAATTTTTTAGGTTTCTAATAATTATACAAGTTTTCTTGTAAAATTTTTTATAACTTTACAATAATCAAAACTATAACATTTCTGAATTTTCATAAAAAAATTACATTCATCTAAAAGTTTTCTTTGATTATTAGATCTTAAACTACAATCCCAAGATACTGAATATTAAAAAATAATTTAGTTATACAAAATAATACAAGTTTTGCTATGTTGAATACTTAGGCTGTTTTGTCTTAATTAACTTAAATGCAGCATTATTATTCATTGACTTAACCAAATGAGGAACACAAAACACTTTTCTGATATTCATTTTTATAAGAGGATATTTGTAGAGGCAGAACAATAGGATTATGTAACTGCACCAGAAAATTTATTGGCAGTCTTGAAGATGATATTCAATGATAAATTTCAATAATCTACCAAGATTGACAGATAAATAGGATTAATCCTTTGAGGACAACTGTCACATGGGTGTGCCAGCTACTCGTAGTGTTACACATGCAGCCGTTCTCAAAGGGTTAAGAGCCTAAGTTGCAAAACTAACTCTTGTGATGAAAGATAATATCAGATAGCATTCTTAAGTATTTGCAAGTCATTTCATTTTTTCAGTCATTTGATTGCCCTTTCCGAAGTCACATATCATCCAGTCTAATTCTAAAACTTAACTTTTTTTCCCTCTGTAGATACTATGTATCTGACTAACACCTCTCTATGTAATTCAAATGTTTTAAAATTTGTACTTGCTAAATTTAAAATTTCCATTTCCAAGTAATTAGAAAATATTAGGCTTTGTTACATATTTGATTAATTTGTGAAAATATGAACTTCATTCAAATATTTAACTATTTTTAGAAACAGATTACTAAGGTAGGGGGTTTTATGAACAAAATATACTTCCCAATTCTTTAGTAGAACAAAGGCATTTTTAAACACTGAACACTTTTGATGCACTAACACATTTTTACAGGAAACTAATATTAATATTAATAACAGGATAATTATATGCTAAATTTATAAAAATATTTTGGTTTATAAAGCTACCTTCAATAATGCTCTGAATTCCTATCCATTTAAATAGAAATAATAATAGTTATTAATATGTGCTTTTTTGCATTTTTAATAAAATGGCTGCAAAGGGATGTTTGATCCATAGCAAGTATGGGAGGTTTGACCTGGGCCATACCTCCCCATTTTATACTTTTAAAGGGATAACATTTTAAATTTAAAGTTAAATCTCACATATTACATATTTCTAACTTAATTTATTTAATAATTGCTATTTTTGCAAGATTTATATCTTAGTTGGAAAATTCTGTGCCTAAAATGCTCAAAGCATATAAAATTCCGATCCAAGAAATATTGTACCATTCATATATGCTACTGTTTATTCTATTATATCTTGGATATTATTGGGCAAATAGGTATTAAAACCTTTAACAATTCAAAAGAAAAAAATGCTACATTAGCATTTACTGAATTTCTAAATATCTCTTCATCTTTGGGCCTCATTAACACTTCAGTAGGTTTAATGAAAAAATAATGAAGATAATAAACAGTGTCTTTTGTTTATTTTTATCTCATTTTTCTATAAGTCAGAATAAAATAAAAAAAGAAAGTTATTCCCAATGTTAATTAAAGCTGCTATTCTGTATGTCATTTAAAAAGATAAAAATATTAAAGCGTTAGTTGAGGATTAAATTGATAAAAAAAAAAAAAAATTAGGAAGAGGTATATGGATAAATATAAAGGCTTTGAAGATGGAAATATATAATTTAAAGCTAATCATGTCTCCTGCCAAGTATTCCCTGATATAGGGGAAACTGAGGAATATTTACAGCTTACTTCTAAGTTACATTATGGATTAACTCCAAAGACAGTCAACAAACAAATCTGCTAGCTAATGACTGGTTGAAAGAATTTATACACAGGCATAAAGAATTATCTTTGTGAAGCCCTGAAGTCTGGGTCGAGTAATGGGCTTTAATTAAAACAAATGTGGTAAAACCGAAAAAGACGCTTTGAAAATTAAATTTGACTATATTTTATGATAATGATATTTAACTATATTTTAAAAATCTTTTAATATATACCTATAAAAATGTTTTTTTAAAAAAAGATTTTCTTCTATTTTTAGGAATTTTCCTAAAAGGATAAAAAAAGACCCCCCCCCCCATTTTTTTCATCAGAATTTAATTTTACTTCAGTTCTCTTAGTCTTAGTGTTTTCAACATTTTTTTTACAGTCAGCATTTTATAAACTATGCCAAATTCATTGTATATTTAGATGTATACTTTCATTAACAGTTCTAAATTGCTGGTAGCACATTTTGGAACTTATTTCATTACTTTCATAAATTTCAGGGGATATGACAATGAATCTAACCACAGAAAATATTGCTTCACTAACTTGCTCAATAGACATAACAAAAATGTAGCTTCAAATAATAACAAAATTCTCTGAAAGTGGTTTTAAATTTTAAATGCTTTTATAGCTTCATCAGCAAAATTATAATATTTAATAAAAATCATATAGAACGCAATGGTTTCAAAATGGCATCAATATTTTTCTTATAATTTATGTAAATTAATACCATTATATATATCATTCAAAAGTTCAAAGAGCAGCTGCAGAAGAAATGTCACCAATAACATTTCAAACAATAATTTTTAAAAAAAATTCCTGACACTAAAAATGAGCAAATTAGAAAAAAATATTTAATTTTTTTCTTTCATAATTTTGAGAACATCATGAAAAATTCATATTTCTTAACTATTTTATATCAGCAATCAATCCTATTCTTCATTCTCTCATTTTGTAAATGCTTCATAACAAAATTTCCATTGAATAAATTACTGTAATCAATACTCAGAAATTTTGGAGAAAATTAATTTAATAAAATCTTTAAAGATTATGTGCATAAAATAATGAGTATATGGGTATTATATGCATGTTTGTAATAAACATTTTTGTGAGCAAAATTGTTCAATATTGAAATTAAACCAGATTTAATTTCAGTTTTCGTCCTGCTTCATTCTGTCTATGCTGAGAGGGTATTGGTTAAAAAGTTTTTGAAAGCCCCTAAAATTCTAAAATGTGTACATACAGGAAATTAAAAGCATTAATACATTCCCTTTAAGTTTTTCTCACAAATAATGAATGTTAACTTAGGATACTCTTGCTGCAAATCTAAGTAAGATAAAAATTAATATTTTTTTCCCCTATCTATAACAGACATAACTAAACCTTAAATCCTATTTTTTAAAATTTATATATGACATATAGAAAATCCTTGATAGAAGTACCAGGAGAAATAGAGCAAGATTAATCTAGAATTCTAGATTTCTAAAACCCATAAATGTATGTGCAAATTTTTTATTATATCAAAATCAGTATCTTCTTTTACTAAAACTAATATTGTAATTGAAAAAAACGTTATGGAAATGTTTACATAATCACAAATAAAAATCCTAGAACAAAGAAATATGAAGACACAGTCAATTACTTTTGCTTTCCAAAGATGATTTAGAGTTTATTTAGTACATTACATAATACAGACTTCATAAGTGAAGTAAAATAATGAATAATGTGAAGTTATTTCAATTTTCAACTTATAAACAATAAGTCGTTATTTAATGCATATTGGCACATATAATGGTATATATAAACTTCATGCATAATGTTATTATTAAAATTAAAAAATTTTAGATAACAGTTTTAGAAACAAGTCTTATAAAAAATTTTTTTCTCTCATAATTTTTTTTTTTTTTGGGGTGGGGGTGATAAATTTTTTTTAAAACCCATATTTATTGGAAAAATTTTTGCTGTGACTCTAAAGTTAAAGATTAAATATTTTTTTTTAAAGTATAAATTAATGGAAGCTAAAAAGAAATTTTTAAAAATAGTTATTTTGGTCTACTTAAATATAATATTTTCTTTCAAAATGATTTTCAAAACAAATTCTTAATAACAAATATAGAATTGTTAGAAATAAAAATGCCTTATGTGAGTTTTTGTGACAGTACAAACCTATGAATCCCACTTGAAAGTCAGACCCATAGTTAAAAAGGGGCTGTTTTAGATCAACGAAAATCATTTTAATCTGAGAAACAAAATATAAAGACAGTTATTTTGGCAATTGAATGGAGCACATGAATTCAAAGATTCTCAATCTCCCTTGCATAACAGTTGGAATGGATGGCTATAACAAGTATTGATCTTTTCCTCAATGTCAACAAAATATAATGAAATAACAGACATATAAATAACAAATACGGTAAAATATGGAAATAATAATTCACTTGAAATTACATAAAAGTTGTGAATCAAAAACATTTACTATCATAGGCACAATTCTCCTTAAGAGCAATTCATTTCCACAGATATTTATCACAACTTTTTTATTAACCATAAATATAAAATCCATCTAATAAATCAATGCAATCGCATTAAAAAAACATTAATCGTTGGCATTACATGTCATTTGCTTTAAAAATAAAATTATGAAATTGCATGGAGAATCTAAAATCAATACATGCTGATGAATTCAAATAAATAATTTAGAATTCAATACTTTTATAACTCACGTAATTTAAATCATGACAAATATCTTATTTGCATGCGATAAATTATTTTTAAAACTCAAATGAACATTAAAGCACGATAAAATAATACGATTTCAAACAGAGAAATTATAAATTTTCACTACCTAAAGGAGCAAACTATACACACATCTTCGACATTAAAAAAAAAATTGCAACTGTATCTAAAAACGAACTTTTGAAGTTTAATAGTTCATTTATTATCATCTCGAACCTAAACCAAATATACAAAGCACTGTTATCAAATAAACAAAAACAAGTTATACATAGTTTCGGTTTGCATTTTGTTAAAAGTGGGGAAAAAACCGCAACGGTGATGAGCACATGAGAATGTTTACTGGTTCAAATCGGCTTCATCTATAATGCTCTACGAAATTGACATAATTCGATTTTTAAAATGAAGAAAATGTAGCCTTTTGTGTTTTATAGCTTTTATACTCTAAAATATAAAATTAAGGCGCATTTCCATTATTTTGGAAATGATACTCAACGAATTCGAGAACATATTTTAAAAATTAATTCATTTTAACTTGAAAGCACGATTTTTTAAATGAAAGTGGCAGCTTACATTTTATGAAATGTTTACTAATGGTGGTTTCAATGAGAAATTTCTTCTATTTGTTATAAATTTTTAGTTTGCTTTGCTTATTTGCAAAAAAATATGCTTGTAAAATACAAACTGTTAATAGCTTTAAGTACAAAGAAAGCAAATGCTTTATCAGATCGCATTTTAATACTATTTCTGCATCTGCTATGAATAGACTTGTAATATCAAAATTGAAATAAATGAAGTTAAAATCTAGAATCACTTTAATTCTAACATTATGTCTTGGAATGGTCGTTGCTTTTGCTTTTTATTTCAGTTATTCGCAGTTGGAATTACAGGTAAGTTAAATTTGTAATACTTTGCTATTTTTGTCATAGAAAGATGCTTAACTCTACCGTTATGGTCAAGAATATCTGGTGAAATAAAATTGTTCAGACTACAATGATTTAAAAGTCTTCTACCCGTTTACTTCCTAATTCAATTATGCATAATACCAACTCATCAAATGCACAATTAAAAAAGTGATAAATGAAAATGTTCAGAATGAATTTTTCTTAATGAGGAAGTGATGATTCAAATTTAGATGTAAAAAAAAGAATGATTACTGCAAATACTTTATTGTAATAAATGGAATCCTAAATATATGAAATACGCAGATAGGTGCGACTTGCCTACAATTGCCGAGAAGACTGCATGTGAACCTTTCTTTAAAAACCCGTCTGTTGGCATAGAACCAGTTTGGCGAGTGTTGGCTAGAAAAGCTCTGAAGCAACTGAAACAGATCTGCCATTTTGATCGCCTCAGTCCTACTTGCTGTTGTTACCACGTGCTGTTGAGTGTTTGATACAAAAAGTTCTTTTTTTTATTTCTGAATTTTGCATTTGTGACACAAATGACGATGTCGAATATGGTGGAGGCTGCTATAGGGTGCCAATAGTTACACACACATTCACTCTTATTATTTGCAAATATTATGCTTTAAATGCAAATTATCCAAGAAATTCTATTTTTC
>BGPR01003855.1:88752-125811 GCA_013235015.1 Araneus ventricosus
AAAATTTTGCTTAATTATTTAGTAATTGAAGTTTTGAAACTATCACTCTCAGGTGCATATTCCCACCATCCAAAGTATATTTGTTCCAAATTCCATAACTCTAGGTCAAATGGTCTGCCTTGTAGAAACAAACATGCATTTGCTTTTATTTGCTTAGAGATATATACATTGGTTTGAAGATGTTCAAACGGGAAAAAATATATGTAAACATTGATGGGAATAGGATCTATTTAAGTTATAAAAGAAGACCCTCAATTATTCACCTTTAGCTCTTAAAAATGTCTCCTGTTTTATTCAAAATATCTAAATAGCCATGAGATTAGCAACTAAAGTAATTAATTTAAAATATTAAAAATACATATCAAGAAAATATGCATCCTAACAAAACTGCATGGTGAAATATTGGTTCAGATGGTAATTAAGGTCTGCCGTGAATGTCAAAAAGTAAAACAAACAATTATAGAAAAATAAGAACCATGATGAATTGTGTCTAATGCATATAAGAGAGAATGTATCTAACCTAATGGAAAGTTTACACAAGTCAAAAGTACAAACGATTTTGTCTATTGACAGAAAAGCTACAAAAATTAATTTAATTCTTTTATTTAACAGAGGAATTTTTATGCAAACACAGAACTTAGACTTATAGCATAGAACTGTCTGAATTTATTATTCAATAAAAAAAAACCCTTATTATAAGTTATTATATTCTTATATGTGCATCACTTTTTCAATGAGCATAGATGTTTATAAGTTCAAATGCCATGTTTTCAAATCAAAGTTTTTTATGAAATAAAATATTATTAAATCTGGTAATTCATTTTTGTGTGCAATTTTATTTATTTTAAATCTCTAACATTAAATTTTTTTGTCTTTTAAATTATTTATTTAAATTTAATTTATCAATGTACTTGTAATTATATTTTACAGTTCTTTTAAATATTCACTGTGTCCTAAAAATGATGAGTACTTTCAGAGAAGGATTAAACAGGCATACCAAACTGTTAATAATCAGTATTGTAAGATTAATTGTTCATTTAATAATTAATTTTATTGTTTTCAACTTATTTCAGGACTAAATTTTCTATATAGAAATGCTCTATCCAGATTTTATTATCTTTTCTCAAAAGAGAATTTCAAATAGGAATTAAAATCTTTATTCTTTAAAACGCATCTTTGAATCTAAATGTATTCTAAGATGTAAACAAAATTTAAATTTTAGTCTCCCCACCCCCCCCCAATCAGTCTTTTAAACATCTCCAACTGTTCAAGAAAATGATAAACCTTGCAAACATAACAATCTGCCTTTTTTTAAAAAATAAGGAACACATTTCACTTTCCAGTCTTTTGAAAATCACCAACACCCAAAAAATGGTAAACCACGCCAACATAGCAACCTGCCTTTTTAAAAAAAGGTTCACTACAGCAAGCGTAGGCAATTCACGTACTTATGGTTCATTCCTAAATATATGCAGTTAAATGTTTTCCTTTGTAAATATTTTTTTACACAGCAAATATGTATAAAGATTATTATTAAATCTATTATTCTTTTAGAAATGGACAGTGTTAGTTTAAAATGAGAATGGGAGAATATTTTCCCTTCAGAATATTTAGCTGAACTTAATGAGTTATTTTAATTAACATCTAATATATTCTCATTTAATGTTAGTTTTATTTTGATTAGTATCTAACATGTAAAAATATTAAACAATTGGATTTATTGTGTTGATTTAAATACTATATCAAAATCATTTATAAAACTTTTTCATCATTGAAAATTTGTGCAAAATCCTGTTGATTGACGAATTGTTGTTTGATATTTCGATTTAGTGTCAATCTTTTAAATTTTCTAAATATTGTATATAAATGTTCCTAGATATCTTATCCTTTTACATTGGTATTTTATTTTTTAATCTTATTTTCAGGTGCCAGCAAGGGAATTTTCAAAGCAGCATTTATCCAAAGCAGTGGATATTTCATTACTTAAAACTGAACATTATAGTGATCCAACTTATAAAAATCTCACCATTACAAGTGTAGCTGCTGTAGCTGGCATCAAAATTAACACTATGCTGCAAGATATGAATTTCACTAAAACTATTAAATTCCCTGACTATCAAGAAATCTTGAAATACGTCAAGGACAATTTATTAAGTGATTTCAAAATGAAGGTTTCTCCTTGGAATTTGGCTGCAGGTTGGGTGAAACCTAGAGAAATTCATACTGAAAATACTCCAGAATTGGGATATGTTTTGAAAGCCATGGAGACAAACCAAATTGTACATGCAGGTGTCAGCTATAAAGGTACTCAGTTGAAAATGATGTTAAAATTGAGTGGTGGTCAAGAAGTAATTTTCAAGCCTCAAAAGTAAGTATTGATTGATTATCATACGATGAAACTTAATCCTTTCTATTGAAGATAAATTCATCTAGTACAAAAGCCCCTAACTTGTGGTATTCATACCCCTGGGAGTATGCAAAAGTGATAATGGTTAAAAAAGAGAAACATAAGGGATTAAAATAAAGTTATAGAATTTTTGTTTCTCCAAGTTCTCAGTATTCAAGCAACAAAATGTTTAACACCTTTTATGAGCACTGGAGTTGTGAAAAAAAGCATTCTTTTCTTGTTGAAGCAGCTCCAGACTTGAGATTATATCTGTCTCCATTTGAACCTAATTTTTAAAATTCGGCTCCATTTACAAGCTTGAGGATCTTGTGGTAATTGTCAGCTTTCATCATAAGTTAATGCAAAATTATTTCAATTCTTTTCACCTTTTTTTGGCATTAAACTAATAGTATTGTTGAAAACAGGAATGAAATGTAAAATCCAACATATAAACTGCAAATGTCAATAAGTTAATGCGAGTCATTTGACTTAAGCTATCCTAAGCCTTAAAATTATTAATGAAAACTTCTTTGGGCTGAAAATGATTGGGGTGGGGTTAGTTAGTAAGACAATAAGGGGTACTCAAAAATTAAAAGACTAATCAAGGGTTACTAATGAAAAGAAATGTTGGAACCACTGATCTAGTATTTGAATTTTAAGTCGATGTCTTCTCATTTCTGTTGTTCATAAATCTATCACTTTGCTAACAAATAAATGTCGTGGTTATTTCGCTGTGTGCTATCTTCCGTTTTGGTTAGGTCGAAAAATGATTGATGGCCATGTGTGGGATTCAACCTTTTTTATTTAATTTAAGTAAAATTGGTTACAGATGTGAAAGAAATTAGTGTAGGAATGACAGTTCAAGTTACCAGGATTGCAATTTTTATTTAATTTAAATGCTTATGTTTGCCCAGAAAAAATTTATGCATTAATTTCGATTGAAATTATATTGTTATAAAATTATATACATTTTTATATAATGGAAGATTTCTTTTCTAGAATTTGCAAGTTTTTCTAAAATTTGGAAAATAATTTTAAATATACTTAACTCTAGATTTACAGGACATTCAAATTAGTCTGGTTATTGGTCTAATGGGCAGATGCAACTATAAAACTTTTCAAATGCACAAGAACTTTCAATTACAAAACACTTGAATATCAGTTCAATACTATCAGAAAAATGCAAATAATATTATATAAGTAATATTACTTGGATAAATCATTATTTACTTAAAAATATGCTGTCTGAATTTTAAAAAATAACTAATAGTTCTGTAAAAATAGACCTCACATAACAAAAAAAAATCTGAAAATTTTCATTTTGTCACAATACATTTTTTTTTTTTCAAATGCGAATTATTTACAGAATTCTGTGTTTTTATCAGTATTAACAAAATTTCAATTAAATATCTTGCCATTACTAAAATGATTTAAATGTTTTAATATTGCCAAACTTTCCATTGACTTACAATTATTGAAATCATTAAAATGGGCACCATCTTGAAATAGAATCAAAGAATAAAAATTCTTATATATATATATCATTTTTAATGATTTCAAGGAATATTTATGCCAAATTTGAAGAAAATTGAACAATGTGTTTGGCCATGACTGCATAACAAACAAGCTTGCCAATGAAATGCCGAATAGTTGAGCTGAAGCAGTATTTAGCTTCGCTTGCTTAATAATGCTGTTTCATATGCAATTTTCAAACTTTATTACAAATCAATTTTTAGAGTGAAATGAAATTTTCAATTTCAATTTATGGTTTATGGTAAATCTCTTGTCTAGCAACCACTAGACCTGGTCAATTAAAAAAAAAAGATTTTCCCATTGTAGGGTCTTAGCTTAGTGATACTAAGCTATGAAGGACTCACCAGACACAGCAATATTAGGATATTAATTTTTAATTAAGAATCTTGATTAAATGACTTTATACAAGAATGTACAAATTAATATCAGTATAAAACAATTCTGCTTCACTCAGGACGAGATAGCCTAAATAAGTCAAAGTTAAATCCGGATATAATCGCAGATTTGTCACGAATTCACTCGAGGTAATTTAGAAAGTTCTACTCCAGGCGAGTATAAGTCCGATGTCCGGAATAAGGATTTGAGGGATTTGACCGCTCAAATATCTACGTACAACCCTTTCACGAGTTATACCAAGAGATAGTTTGCAGTGACATAAGGCACGTCCAATTCGATAAGAGTTCCTAAAATGCTTCTCGCTCAGGACGAGCGATAATCAGCCAAAGGTTGGCTTCGGTTCACGGGACAAGGCCCAATCCAACAGCTTCTCGGCCTGAGAGCTGCTTTTCCAAATTCTCGGTCACGAGAATCTTTAATCTCAGTTCTCCAAACGAACCCTAATCTGATCTCTCGATCATCTCCTCTCATTCCTCCAGAGTTCCAGTTTAAAAAGAACCTTGGAACCTGCCCTCCGAGGCGGGGTCACAAGTTCAGCTCTCTTCATTTGTCGAAGAGGAGACCTTTTCTCCCAATGACAAAACTCTGTCTTGGATTCCTCAATGCTGTTGGCGATAGGCACAACGCAATGCATTTTTCTGGCTGCTTGGGTGTCCACTCGAGGTCAACCGGTGGCGCGTTTCAAACAAATCCCTCCGGATGATGCAATCAGGAAGGGGTTTTAACGGCGTTGGCACCCCTTTCTCCGATTGCCTTTAGCTAGCTATCTGGGAGGTCCAGTCAACTTTCTCGTGGGAAGTTGGTGGGTGCCTTTCAGGACCTCACACCATACAATTGAATATATAATTCTGGAACGTACCTGTTTATGTTTTGGGCCTGCAGAACCTGATTAATAGATTTCGTTAACCAGACAGTCGGAATCATTACTTTGGCTGCTCTATAATAAAGGAGATATTGTAATGGTGTGCAATAGCAATAGAGCTTTTTATTTGTATGCTCACTTTCACATCAGTTAAATTAATTGCTTAGATTTCTGAAATGCTACTAAAACAACAGGAATTATTGAACCTTTTCTTTTGGTACTTTTCTATTAGCTTGGCATCACTTGCCACCATGCATAAATGTGGGCACTGTGTCAAGAAAATATCACTATTAAAATGGCAGGTGCCAAATATGTGGAAGTTCGCCAAGAACGACAACCTTGCATCTCAAAATTTGTGTAAGATTTAGTATTTGGTGCATATTTTGGTTGCTCTTTTAGCTAATAGAAACGAAGCAATTTAATTATCTTTTATTGCATGTTTGTCACCCTGGCCTAGTGGCAGCTTGTGCATTGTAGCCATTGTGGAATTGTAATTTATACTACATTGTCAAGCAATGCTTTTTGCCTTTTTTTCAAATTAATTTTGAATAATTTAGTTACTAGTAAACAAAAATTAATTATTAGATTTTTGACTTGATGCAGGTAAATTCTAGCAAAGAATTTGTAACTAAGCAATAATTAATTTTATTTAAAAATTGAATTTTATATTAAATTGAAATGTTAAAATAGCAGGTGCGAAATGTGTAGAAGCTCACTTGTAAAGCAACCTTTCATCTCAAATTTCGTGAGTCACAAATTTCACAGTAAAGGATTGCAGTATTTTAGTTGCTATTGAGCTAATTGAAACATACCGATTTTGTTTATCTCTTATTACATGTTTTAACATTAATAGACAAGTAGAACTTACATTTAATTTTTAAGTTCCATTAATTATGTAATTTTTCTTTCTCAGTGATTTTAAAAGTTGATGCATTGACTACTGTTTTTGATATTTGCAGGTATGCTAGAGAATATATTGTTACTGGTTCACCATATGCTGGGGCTGATCGTCATAATGGGGAAATAGCAGCATTTCATCTTAACAGGTAAAAATGTCATTGTATGCATGGATGCACATACACACACAATCAACAAAAATAAAAAAACAACATTTGTATAAAAAAAAGAATTTCATCCGAGTTGAGAAGAAAAATGCGAAGAATACCAAATGAAAGATATTTGGGTTAAAAGCATACTTGTAAAAAAGTGAAAAATATATAGCACAATTGCTATGAATGCACAATAAGTTGCAATTCTAGGAGCACTGTGGAAATATAACATATGTCAAATAAAAAGACAAGATATAAAAAATATTTGTAGTAAAAGTGGATTAATGCTTCATCAGGGGAGTGAAATTAATGCAAACCTGCATTAAAGAGTCTAGCATTTTCTGCAGATATTGTTGGCCATTAAAGCCAAGAAACTTTTGGCAAATACTGCCTGCAGAAAACATTAGACTTTTTATGTGGTTAACATTAATTAATTGAAGCATTCATGCACTTTCACTACAAACATTTTTTATTATGTCCTCTTCCCATTCTACTTTGACTTATCTTTGTATATATATAATAAAATCAATTCACATAACATACCTGTGACATTATCTAAATCTAACTATGCATGTCTTATATTTGCGTCATTGCTATAATGTCACATCTTGTTTTCCTACTGCAAGATGCCTGTTGGTTCTAAAATTAAAGTAGTTTGACACAATTTGAGCAGAGGTTGACTCTATTACCTTGAAAATGTACTGATAAAATTTTAATTAAAAAAAATATTTTCTATAAAATTGCAGATACTTTACTAATGATAAATGAAACTTTAATTAAATGTGTTGAAAAGCATATTGTGAGGTCATCGCCCAGTGTTACCGGGGGCTTATCAGAGATCAACAGAGTTAAAGAAGTTACAAAGTTTCATCATATCAAAAATTTAATAAAACTTCTTGAATAATGACTATGCCCAAGTCAAATTACAAGTGATATGTACATTCAAGAATAAAGAATAATAAGTCCCGTATATGTATTGCGAGAGTCAATAATAAGCGTAACTCGACTTAGTCGAAGTTACCAATGCTGAGTTTACTCGTGAAGCAACTTTATCATAAAGTTCAGGAACTAGGAGAGTTCAGCAAACTGTAGCAACTCGGGGCGAGTTATGAAAACACTGAGGATCGGTATATGAAATTGATGTTATAGGAAGGCTCAATAAATTGCAGTAATCCACCACAGGGATACTTATTGCCAGGCTCTGACTAAGTCTACTCAGGATGAGTAAGAAAATACCGAGGGTCGGCATGACAACGAGGTTCTACGAACGCCTGTGAAATCCGCGCAATCCACCAAAGGGATTCTTCTATTACATGCGACAACTCACCATAGGAGCTAATCCAGCCAAAGATTTGGTGACTTTTACTTTCCTCTCCATCGCTCTGGGGTTTTCATTGTGTGGTCCGCTGTCGTGGGAACGAGGTAGGGGAGACGTCACAATATCTTTTTGAAAATTGATGTGAAATCCATAGCTGCAAGTATGAGTTTTTTTTAGCTTTTGTCTTTTACTAAATTTTGACATCAATTATAATTTCTTGCAAGATGCTGTTTTAATATTTGTTTTTATTTTTGAGGAAGGATTTTTTTTTTCCATTAGAGCACCGAAAAAAAAAGCTGAAAAAAATCTTAAATAGTATTTTTGTAGCAAATGCCAAATTGTCTATTGCTTTGATTAAATATGTTTAAAATTAATTACATGATTTTGAATATAAAACCCCTTAACATGCTAAAAAAGACTGTCTTGTTCATAACTATTATGAATTCATAACTATTCCAAATAAAAAAAAAATGATGCTGTAAATAAACTTACTTCTCTTATATTTTCAAGTTTATTTACTCATATCTTGCAAAGAATGAAAGTTATTAAGGCAGAAAAAGAAAGTGTGCATCATAATTCGTCATCATTATTCCATTTTAAATTTAAAGAAAATAACATCGGTAAATAGCCTTTTTTAGAATAATGTCAATACATTTAACAAATTTTAAAATAACATTTTGAAATAGTCTTGTTTTCATAAAATTAAAGAGATATCGATCTTATTATACTGTCAGGTAAGCCTGGTTTTAAAATTAATATTTTTTCTGTTATTTATTTACTGAAATTGGACATTATTCATTTATGTATATCTTAAAATATTTTTATTTAAAAATAATAATAATTGGAGGTGTAATTAGCTTGTGCTTTCCCCTCTTCCTGTAAATCATAGTTTAAAATTAAACTGTCTGAAACTGTTTTTTAGATTTGAATGCATATAGTTGTTATATTTAAAGTAAAAAATAATGCATTATGAAAGTGAAACTTCAATTGCTGTAGAATCATTTGTAGCTCTGATAAAGCATTAAAGATAAAATCAGACATGACACAGGCTTAGAACAAAAAAAGCTGAACTTCATAAACAATGAATCGTACCAAACATAAATATCAAGAAATAAAATAAGTATAATTAATTGAACAATAAAATCAATAAATTTATACAAAAAGTGCTTGAGATATTAAAAATATTGTAGAATTAATATATAAAAGAAAATTAAGAATGATAAAATCCGATACTGAAAAAGTGGAAATCCGCATTTCCGCGGAAATGTGTCATGTCTGTAAAATAGATATTCAAATGCACTATGATAAAAGTTGGATGGAAAAGGAGATAGTTTGTCAGATAATACACAGATGAGGCAGATAAAACATCTCATATCTTTTTTTTAGAATTCTTGTTATCAGTGGCCTTTTCCAAACAAATACAAAATTTAATTTTATTAAACAATACATCGTTTTATTATCCCGAGACTAGCAAGTTTGGATTTTTTTTTTTTTTACATTTATGGAGTTCTTTGTTAGATCACTCTAAAAAAAATGTAAATTTCTCCCTTTCATTTTTCACTTTTCCCCTATTTTGATGAAAATAACTCCACCTGATGCATGCGCAAAAGCGTGGAGGGTGTTGGAATCCGAAAACATACTGTACCTTTACATAACTTCTTCAGCTTTTGTACAAATCAGTATGGAGAGCAAAAAATTCTACTAGTACAACATCTCTACTGCTCGTAAGGAAAAATTGTTCAGTGATTTATTTCTTCCTTCATGTGATTGTGTTTAAAATAGCTCTTAGTAACCTTTTACTCATCAAATGCCATGTTTATCATCAAGTTTTATTAAAGACTATTGATAAGTATTGAAAATTTAGCACTTTTCCATCAACCAAATGCACTAAGTACCACAACCTTACATCTCATAACTTCCTTTTCTTTTGGTAGTTTTGTGGCATAAGATTTCTATGCTAGAGTGGTTGGACATTTTTGGCAGCTGCTATGCTAACTAAATCGTGATATTTCATGGCAACATTTAGGCTTGCTAATAACAGTCGTTGATCTATCATTTATCTGCTATACATAATTTCATTTTCATCATTTTTTATGATTTATCCTGTACTAAGTATATGTGTTTTTAAATAAATTTTCTTTTTGAATGAAATACATAAAGCTATGAGCCCTTCCAAGTTAGCAAATGTTTGTTAATAAGAATCATACCTCAATATACTGAAAGTATTTAATTTTATTATTCCAAAAGATTTCATAAATAATTGTTTACCCTCTCATTGTTTTGCAGACTTTTGGGTTTGTGCCGATGTCCTCTGACTGTTGGCAGAATTGTCAATTTAAGGACTGAAGTTTTGCCTGTGGCTTCAGAAAGTTTATCAAAAACTTTTTTCACAAAAGGTATGTGTGCTTTCAAATTTTTACATATTGTTCTGCTACTTTAAAAAATTAAATAGCTACAATGTTAATCTTTCAATTTTGAATCAGTTCATTTTTAATTGTATTATAATTTATTAATTATCTCAATCACAAACGAATTACTCTAGCTAGCCTCGGCATGCAGATCCAACATGAATAACCCGGCTGCCATGACAATTAATTGGGCACTGTGCCCCCTGTATAATAGCCCCCATTACGAGCGGCTCATTTGATGACCCCTCAGACAGAGATACAACCTATTAGGACAGAGGGTAATTCTACCCTCACCATTACTATATCCCACCGGGAAGTGAGACTCTGCTTACTTATATGGCAGTTTCTCACCCCCATATTTGAGGTGCCTCCTTAAGTGAGAATATGATTATTAATTTAGACTAATACAAAATGATACAAGTAATTTTTTTAACTTAAGTTTAGCCAGATGTGGAGTATTGCCTCTAGAAGTGTTAAATATTTAGCAATTTGAAAAAATTAAGTTTTTTGCCCACAGTTGTTCAGATTTGTGAAGAATCTTAGAATTCAGTATGAATAGTTATTCTGGTCAGAATAACTATTTAGCATTTTAGATTCATATAATGAATCAAATATTATTCATTTCTTTAATACTTCTTTTAAAAGCATTATCTTCTACAAAAAGCCGTGTTAATAAAAGGTCTTTCTTTTGAAAATCTTACCAGAGAACAGCTTTTGTGCACAGATAAAATTTCTTTTAATTATATAATATTTAGTCCTTATTCAGTACCTTATTAATTACTTTTACCAAAGGATGGTGCTTTTGATTGTGATTTGTGAGATTAATGTCGCAGTTTTGAACATTGGTCAAATGACACTTGAGATGATAACCACCACACTATTGTGAAGACATTTGATGCACATGGGAGTAGAATTAGCATGCCCACATACACACTGGATTTTCAGTGGAATTGAATCTTGAATGTGTAGTCCTCCTATCCCTAAGCCAAGACTGCCATCAGGAAACTATGGCCTCCAATAGATGGAGAAACTTTGTTTTCATACCAGTTTAAAAACCATGCATGGTCTTTGCTGGCAAGCAGTATGAGGCAAATGCTGCACTCCTCTTTACCTTAACCCTGGACAAGTCATGCCTCTAAAATTTTCATCATAGATTGCATGGCGTCTGACAGTCATCACCCTCTTTGCTCATTAATAATTATACATTTTTTAGTTTAATTTTATTAATATTCTTCATTTCTTATTTTTATACATTTATCTATGTTTATGTCATTTTTATTGGATAGGAGAACTTGTAATAATAAAATACTCAAAGTAACTGCTTTTTTTCAAAATATATCACATGCATAAATATTTTTCAGTCTCTTTGATGACATTGCAAACATCGTCTATTTGTGGATAAATGAGAATACAAAGCAAAAAGAAAACTATCAAAAAATTATGTAATTCCACCTATATACTTACTGTGAACAAGATTAGTCTTGTGACCTCTGGGAGACTACAACATTCACTAAAACACACACAACATGCCCAAGATCGTTACTGGAAAACTGAGAATGGAAAGGGACCATTCCAGATGAGTAGGTAGACAGCCCCTCGAAGACAAACTTTTTCTAACTTCACTCAGCAATGAAATAAAATTTTCATGGTGTATATTAGACGCAGTGACTCGTCCAGTGTTAATGATGAATATTTTTACAGTTCTTCATTTGTGTCTGTTACTGAAGTCTTATTTTTTTTGCAGAAAATAACACTTGTTTCTATGGTCAATGCTATTATTGCTCACCTGCTGACCCAGCTTGTGCTGAAGGAGATATCATGGAAGGAGCCATGATACTCATGCTTCCCGAAAAATATAGACTAAAAAAATTCCGAAGCCCTTGGCAAAGAACTTATAAGGATGCAGTCACAGCTCGGTATAATATATTCCATTATTTTTTTTAATGTTAAGTTATTTAAACTTATGATTATGTGATACAGTTTTATATCTCTAGCATTTTTGTTGTATGCTTAAAATGTGTGATTTAAGCATTGTATGCCATTAGACAGGCTTGAAGGACTTTATACATGTTTTTTTAAAAAATAATTTTGTTTTAAATTGACTTTTCCTACAAACAAAATACAAAGTTTTGTCTTCCATGTTTTGATGTTTATTTATTTTAAGAGTATTAGAGTGTATGCAAAATTTTGAATATTCATGCTGTTCAAAAGTATGCATAGAAATATCAACATTGGTTGCATCTGTGATCATACAGTGTTATATAAGTTATGAATGGTAGGATGAATTTGGGTACAGCACTATACCATTACAGTATTTCCAATATTGTTATATTTGTGATTCTGACTCATTTTGTGAAATATTTTTGGGAGGAATTGGTGTTGAATAACTTATTACAAGACAACAAAATATGAAATTTTAAATTCGTAACAATATAAGGCCGTATGAATTTAACAAGAATTTAGAATATGTTATTTCCACAAATGTGAACTATCTTTCGCATAATAATTCTGATTGAGTATTTATTTCTGAGCAATGATTTTTTTTCTTCTTTTTTATGTTTCAGGTGGGAGCAGGATTTTAATTACTGTGATCAAATAAGAAAGATCAGCATTTATAAAAAGGGATCTAGGCTTTTAGATTTAATTGATGCTGCTGTGTTTGATTATTTAATTGGAAATGCAGACAGGCATCATTATGAAGTGTTTGCTGATTTCCCCGACAGTGTTGTAATACTACTTGACAATGGTAAAAGGTAGGTATAATGTGTGACTGTTAGTATACTAATTCACACTGCTGTTATTTGATCCATACTTGAAAAAAATCTGTTCTCTTTTAGCTTTGGAAATCCATACTGGGATGAACTGACAATTCTAGCTCCATTATATCAATGTTGCAGGTGAAGCACATATTATTTTCATTAAAAGATATATAATTATAATTGATATCCAATTGCAACTCGTAGTAATATGAAATTATTTCTAATCTAAATGTTTTATTTTTGATCCATTTATTTTTCAATGTTCTGCTAAGTAGATGTTCAAAGAATTATTCTTAATTCAAAGAAATCCCCCCTCCCCCTGCTCAATAATGCAAAATTTTCAACACATTTAGAGTACCATTTTATTACCATGAAATTTGCTCACATTACTATTGAAGTGTGGCTTTATTTATTTTTTCTCCCTAAATAACTTCCTGAGTTATAAAAGATCACCTCCTGATAACACCTTTTACTATTCTTCAGATCATGAAAACCAACTCCAATGCCGAATTTGACACAATTATCTGAAAAATTTGTTGTCTTTCTTAAAAAAATGATTAGAACACCAAAACACAAATTGATTTTTTGGTGCTGGTTCAGTTAACCCTTTAAGACAACACATATTTTTTTAACCAATGGATTAAACCCTGACTATAACTCAAAAATGGATGTTATCTTCCATCTGATGATGAAAATATATTTGTTGAGATTTTGGAAACAAGAACAACTGTTTCTTCCGGCATTTACTATATACAACTAACCAGGAAGCAGAAATATTAGCTAATGTCTAACCTGCACGATCATATGAGCTGGGGCTTAACCTTTTACTGTTCACTACATGGTTCATTTTGAAAATTACGAAATTTATTTCAAAAATGAGTATTGTCATTTTTTATTTTCAGAAATTTGTGGTGACTCAATTTCACAGTGAAACCAATGAACAGTAACGGGTTAGTTTTCCTTATTCGTGATATTTAACAATCATAAAATTCAATATTACTTTTGAAGAACCCTCATCATTTTGTTGCTCTTAGAGATCGAAAACAATTTAGCTCTTGCAATGCCAATATCTTTGTGTATACTAACAGTATTGAACTGGAATTTTTACATAAGTTGGCCTATATATCTGGCTCATAAGTTATGAAAGAAAAATTACGCTACATTTCGCCCATGTGCAGTAAAGAAAAAAGCTCAATGTGTTGTTCACTGCAAAACCAATGAATGTTATGGGGCTAACAGAAAGCTTAGTTGCAAGTTGTTGATGGAGGTTCTACTATAAACATTTTGATACACCTCTAGTGGTGTAGGAACTGGGAGGCAAAGGGGTATTCATGCCCTGGTGCCAGTCTTAGGGTCGGCTTGTTGTTAAAACATTTTTTGAAGTGAAATCTGTTGAGAGGGCAAAAAAAAAATGCCATTCCCTGGGCACCATTTACCCTGGCTAAACCACTGATGATGGCTGGGAGCAACGTAATCCTATTACGTCCCGGGTGCCACTTACCTTCACTACGCTACTGTACACCTCATAGGTTCCCCCATTCTGTCACCTTCAGTTGTCTGACTATAGTTGCTTGACTTTACTTAGATGAGAGATCATTTGACATTTTCATATAACTGCTATTATTTTTGTAATTTCTGTATTTTGCTTAATTCATTTAATCTACCTCAAGATAAATAATTATTTTATAAATGAGAATAAATTATGTTGCAGTGAGTGAAATAAAAGATGTGTATCTTATACTATTCAAATTAGTAATTCTTTTTTAAAAGTTGTCATTTACCTTTAGGTTAAGGAAAACCACTTATGAGCATTTATGGGCATTTGTTGGGCACCTTGGTGAATCTCTCAAAACTTTACTAAATTTGGATCAGTTAGCGCCTGTTTTGTCCCAACCACATTACGAATCTCTTGATCGAAGGCTCAGGACAATACTTGCAGCAGTAGAAGTGTGTTTGAATGAAAATGGAGAAGAAAAGGTTCTTGTTGATACTTTGTGATTAACTACCATTCTAGAATAATATTGGTGTTCCTCAGGGTTCTCTGATATTTAAATTTCAATGATATACTTTTTATAGACGCTTACAAATGAATAAAAAAAAAATTAAAAGTACAGGGTGTTCTAAAAATGTATATTGTGTTTGAATAGCCAGTGGAACTTAGTTAATTTGAATGTTCTAGTTTGAATTTTTTTCTCTGATCCCTTGAATTTCTTATTAACTTACTGTTAAAATGTCTGAATTAACATAAATAAATTGAAAATATAATTTCAAAACTAAAAATTATTAAATCAATTTATTTACGAATTGTTTTTGTTAGTTAAATACATCTGTATCTTATATTCTCAGTGATCATAAGTGAATTTTTTTTGGGTCCCTAATCAGTCGATAAAGCAATAAATTCTCCTTTAAAGAAATGAATACACTAGCTGTGAATTGTTTATTATGAAATTTTAAAATACAAGTATTGTATATAAAGTACTGTATACTATTTGTTTTATAAAAATACTAACTTATTTATGGAAATGATTTTTTAACTATTTCTGTATTTATTTAAATTACTTACTGCTTAGTTATTAATTATATATTTATTAACAACGTTAAATATTAAAAATAAATCTTTACTATAATTTTTAATCAAAAATTGTCATTTTATTTTGCTGTATTCATTTTTAGATCCAGATTTTCTTAATTGGAATTTTCATTTGACCCTGTTAGCTTCAAATTAGCCAGGTCCCACTGCATTATGCATAAATTATTATTAATATATGTTTAAGTTTCAACATTAAAATTAATATAGTTGTAAAATCTTGTCGGTTAATGGAAGTGGTTAAAATATTAACCATTATGGCCAAGTCTTTGCTTGATAAAGCCAATTGATGAAATTCCAATACTCATGAAGCCTTTAAATTAATATTTAGGCATATTTTCTTTTGGTTGCTCTTATCTCTTTAGTAGGTGATTTTGAAACTATAAACAACGCTTTAGGCGAGTTTGCAAAAAGAAATCCATTAGGAAAGTGCAAGAACTCAGTGCTCACTCTTCACCCAAATCATATTATTTTCAAGATAAGGCTACAATTAATTCATAGCTCAAGTTAACCAATACAGTTTGATGATAATCAGCATTAATTATGAAAATTTTATTCATTTCATTAGTTTTTATGTAATTATTCAAATTTTGTATGCATTTTTTGACACACACTGAATTTTGACTCCTTATAGCACACATAATATTCATTGGAATTTTCCAATATAGTTTTAATATTAAATATATTTCTTTAATGATATGAATTAAAAAGTATGTGTAAAAAGTATTAAACACTAGATATATGTATGAAGCATATAAAGTTATTGTGTATAAAGCATCTAACAAGCAATTTTAGTTGTCACTTAATTTCTTCCATTATATGCTTACATTTTATCATGAAAATGAGTTTTTAAATCACATATAGCAAAGTGTAGTAAAATGCTGAATATTAAATTGTTTTTAGTAGACCTTATGACATTTAAATATGATTGTATTTAAATTTTTACCTATATCGCAGACAAATGAAAAATCAACAAGTTTAATCATAAATTGCTTTAATTTTGCATTAATTGTTTTTATTTCTACTAACAAAGAGAATGTTGATCATTTTAAGATGAATAACTTCTGAATATTCTTGCATACAATAGAAATTCTTTTTTAATGATATTACAATTTATCATTATAGAAAATGTTTGAACGTATTTCTATACACTTTCATGGAAACTTATAAAAATGCTTATAAACCCATTAAATATTTTCTGTGTAGTGAGGAGTTCACATTTATAATAATTACTCAAACTCCCCTACAGTCTTATAACTTATAATGCAATTACATTTGTGTATGCAATAATATTTCTGAATCATGTTACTTCGTGTCATCAATGTCAACTTTTCTTTAAAAATTTTTAGTTGTATTAAATAGAATTCTAGAATCATCCATTTTATAGTAATATAAACATTTCATCACATATAATGGATGTGAAAATTTTTAACCACGCAATGTTACTACCATTTTTCTTCAATTGATGTAATCAACTTGCTGTAAAAAATTTCTGAAATGAATATATAACTTAAGCTTTCTAATTGTTATTCAAATTACTAAATAAGCTACTTAAAATATTGCAAAGGTTATTGTGACCTGAATATTGACAAAATTCCATATTTTCCTCTTCTCAGATTGTAAATTTTTTTTAAAAATTGTATTTTTTATTTTTTACTTCCTCTAATTCCTAAATTTATGAACTGTATACTTATTATACTCTCATATTTTGTTATCCCTTTTTACTAAGAAAAATATAAACAGTACTTTCCAGATCAAAATCTTTTTTATAGGTGGGGGAAAGGGGACTCGTGTTTAATTATGCTAAATTTTCATTCTACAACATCTTTCAGAATTTTTGACGCAAGGTTATGGTCATGCGTATTTAATACTATTTTGATGCAATTGCGAGATTATTTTTAATACTTTGAAATAACCTATTATTGGACTTTAACTGTTTGTAGTTATTTGTAATTAAAAGAAAATTATTATTTATGTGTATTAAGTATACAAGATTGCATTGTCTTAATAAGGAATCCTATTCATATCTCAATGAAAGAAAATCATTGTTTGTTCAAATCATTTAGCATTACTTTACTTGCCAAACTTTCATTGTAATTATCATATTAGATCTTGTTTAGTTTTTATACATTGTAAGAAATTGTTATTTTTTTATTAAATTTATTTATTTCTATGTATTCTTTGGTTAATGCTCATTTTTTTCCCAATATTTAAATATCAAAACACAGAATACATAAAAATTAAGTTTCCTTGAAACAGCTAAAATATTAAGCTGAATTCTGACATCCACCGAGAGATATGCCAGCTGCTATGAATTCCTGGCATTTAAATCGATGCGCATTAGGTATCTCCCAAATGCATGGGGTGTTGTGCAGAAGTTTGGAGAGAGGGATGCCAGAGCTTAGGTGTCATCCTCGTCATCTGTCTGCGGTTCAAAATTAGGAGTCCATCTCAAAATAGCCCTTGTGTTGCTTCAAAATGGGACATTAATATAACTAACCCACCCAAATGCATGATTCTTATAAGTTTTAATGGATTTGTTCTGAAATAGAAATTGGGTCATTCCATGTCAAATCAACACACTCTATAAACCTCACCATCTCGGATTTCCATGAAATTTGGCAGAGATGTACTATTGATATAGACTTGGAAAAATACCAAATTTCATCAAAATATGTGGACTCCTTTTTGAATTACAACAATGTAAATTTTCAAAAATTTGCCCAAAAACAGTAAACGGAAAATGTTTGAATTGCTCTAGGATCTCTCCTAATTGAGCTGGAGAGCTGGGACAGGTGTCATTTTACAGCATTTTGCATGCTCTTTCCAATGGTATACAACATACTATAGGTTAGTATACAATTTTTTTTGTCAAAATTTAAATTAAAATTTTAATTTTAAATTTTTTAAAAAGTACATATTTTAAAATTTTCAAATTAATTCCATGAATAGTTTGTATTGTTGTAAATCACCTGGCAAAATATTAATTTGGGATGACAATGGGTTAATAGTTAAAAAAAATTTTAAACTGAAGCTCGTTTTTCATTAATTCCCTGTATTGAGCTGAATAATACAAGAAGGCTAATATTTACACTAGCGTGAAAGTAAATATGAATGCTAACCTGAAGAAAGAATACAGTAATGAATCTAAAATAATTAAATCATACATGTTTTTGTACTTTGGTAGAGTACTTATTAGCTTTTATGATGAAAAGTTATTTTTTCTTGATCAAATTCTTCATTTTTCTGCAAAACATAGCCGAGCCACCAGTTTCCTTCATAGACAGTGGTGATGTAACATGATATGTCTTCTAATTTCAGTTTATTTGGATATTTTGACACTTATTTTTCCCAACCCTGCAAATCATATGAAAAGTATTTCGCCAATAATGTTGGTGTAGTTTTGAGAATGAATGCATGATGTTGCTTGGTTCCTTGGATAGCCAATGCTTGATTAAAATGACTGTTCAAGAACAATTCTGATTCAGCATATTCCTCTTGGGTTGAGTAGACAAAATTTACCTTGGTAATATTTTCTACAGTCCACTCAAAAAGTTGTTGTGGGGTTCAAGTTTGATTTTTATATGGTCATTGTAAACTGGCACAAGGTGCCAGTCTCTTGATTGAATCCCCTATTCCTTCGCAAGATCCTTTTCCATGTTCTGTGACCAAAAAATAACACTATCCTTTCACTATAAAATCTTCCTCATGAAAGCAGAAGTTCAAAAAGTTTTTCTTATTTTTGTATTGGGTGGCAGACTCATCTGAAAAATAAAAAAATCTTGTTTGGAAGTTTTTGAAATTTAGATGTTGGAAAGGGTAGGAGTTTTTTTAAAGGTGTAAACAGCAACTGTGTTGTGCTCTAGGCAGTCAGAAACAACTACGTAACTAACATGTTCAACTGTTTTCCTGTTTGAAATATATTACAAAAGGATGGATTGTGACCTGTTGGCTTGTCCAGTGATACCTCTATGCTTGATCTTGCTATGCTATAATTTCCAAAAAAATCACAGGTGACAGCAAACTCTTTTGAAATGTCCTTTTCTGTAATTAAAGAATGCTCCCTGTTGTTTGACAATGAAGTTGTGTTGAACCAAAGAAGACAACTTGCTGCAGAATAAATCAATACATTTTTCTGAAGATTTCTCTAAGATTTTTAGAAAGGAAAGGATCTCTAGGAAACTTGTCTTTGGCAAACTGAAACCCACTGGTGGAACTTCTTCAATCAAATTTACAGCAAAGGATTCTTTCAAAATTGTACCTATCTCAGTTTCACTTGGACAGTAAACACAGTTCCCTATATGTTGCAATCAGTTGTTGATGGGTTAGAAAGTACTTTTGGTAGGCATTGCTTGTAATTTTTTATGTTGCCATTTGTTACAGTATTCATTTTAGCATTGTCTATAATCAATTTGACATTTTGGCAAGTTAGGCATACACAAACAGAGTATGTGCCACTTTGACCGGCTAACACATAATGTTTCAGTCTCAACTCAGCAAATTTAGAGAAACCTATTTTTATGTAAGGAAACTTGTCTTTGAAATGTTTGTAAACTTCTTTAAAGTATGAAAAACATCTAATATAATGAAAGAAATTTTTAAGAAATTAAGATTGAACAAAGAAGGAGCAGTTTAAAGAAGCCACCAGATGAACTTTTCTTCCTTGTGCTGTCCAGAAAACTGCTCCTTCCTTGTTCAATCTTAATTTCTTAAGAATGTCATTCATTATGTTAGGTGTTTTTTTGTATTTTCATTGTTATCTTGGCTGCTTGCAGCATTAGCATGCTCCAGATGCTTTGTTTATATATTATTTTAATTTTATTTGTATTGATTTGTTCTTTTACCTTTAATATCATTATTTTATCTGTTTATTGTTCAAGTATGAGCTAATAAGTATTATGCCAAGTACAAATATGTACAATTTAATTACTTTAGATTAATTACTGTGTTCTTCCTTCAAGTTAGCATCCATATTTATTTTCACGGAAGTGTAAATATTAGCCTTCTTGTATTATTCAGCTCAATACAGGGAATTAATGAAAAACGAGCTTCAGTTTAAAATTTTTTTAACTATTAACCCATTGTCATCCCAAATTAATATTTTGCCAGGTGATTTACAACAATACAAACTATTCATGGAATTAATTTGAAAATTTTAAAATATGTACTTTTTGAAAAATTTAAAATTTTAATTTTGACAAAAAAATTTGTATACTAACCTATAGTATGCTGTATACCATTGGAAAGAGCATGCAAAATGCTGTAAAATGACACCTGTCCCAGCTCTCCAGCTCAATTAGGAGAGCTCCTAGAGCAATTCAAAAAATTTCCGTTTACTGTTTTTGGGCAAATTTTTGAAAATTTACATTGCTGTAATTCAAAAAGGAGTCCACATATCTTGATGAAATTTGGTATTTTTCCAAGTCTATATCAATAGTACATCTCTGCCAAATTTCATGAAAATCTGAGATGGTGAGGTAAATTTTGTTCAAAAACTGTGTTTTTTTGACATGGAATGACCCAATTCTATTTATCCAGCCCTTGACAATTATAAAATAAAGGAAATGTTCAATGAAACCTCTGAAAAAGGGTAAATGTCTTGGAAGAAGAAAGAGTTAATAGTTGGTTATTTTCAGTGGTGGCTCATCTGCTCAGAAACGAGGAGGGCTGCAAAAAATATTTATCAAGAGAATGCAATTTTAAAAGTACTTTATCTCTAAGTAGGCCAATTTTTAAAATTCCAAATCCAGATTCTGTCAATTTCAACACGAACCTAAACTCAAAAGCAGCCATTGAGATTGCAACTTGTGTGAGTGAGGGGAAAAAAAAAAACCATATAAAAAAGAGCATCTTTTCCTCGTTTAGTTGGCTCTTTGCCAGCTACTGCTGCTCGCCCTTGCAGCCCATAGCCTGTCTAAATTAAAGGGAGAAAGGGTTGATTTTCTGCACAGTGAATGGATTTTGGGGGGAAGGGGGGGGGGCCAGACTACTTTGCAGCTCAGACCTGCGTCTCTCTTCATTTGGATTCATTTTATGCCTTTTTTTTGCATTTTCGTAAGTAATGAACTCTTAAAGTGAAAAAGTAAGCAAATAAGAATAAAAACGAAAAATACAAGTTTAAAAAATAATTTCAGGGGGTGCTGCAGCCCTAATGGACAAGCCGCCACTGGTTATTTTTCATGACACAAAGAGTAACATTCAGCTAAGGTGCTTCAAGGAATTGGCAAAATACTAATTATAAAAATGACTGAAAGAAGAAACATTAGTACAAGTGGGAGTATGTTAAAATCACATTTGTTTAACCAGAGGAGTTCTATTCTCAACTTTCTACTATACTTCTGCAATGTGATACATTTTGGGTTTCACTTCATTATATAGTGTAGAGAATTGATTATGAAGTTTGGAAAAGTACCTTTTCTTCTAGACTAGTTTGGTCCAAAATTTGATGCAGATCTTCAGTTTTGATGCGAAGACCACACCAAATTTCATTCTTCTATCTATTTCAAATATTTTGTTTTCAAGTTATGTTCACATGCACCCAGACATAATTCCAAACTTTTTCTTCTGGACTTGGGGAAGTTCAAGATGTAAAAATTGATCAAAATTTCAAGGGCGATTACAATAGTTTGTTGTGTTACAAACATGTTGTAAATTTAATTGTTGATGATGTAAATTAACATGAGGCAAGAGGGAAGGAAGTAATTTTCCCCCCAACATTATTTTTAATATTTCTTTGGTTGGACAAGGAATAAGTGGCGAAAGCTATATTCAATAAAGTATAGAAAATATTTGTTGGTAATTCAAATATTAATTTGCAAGAAAATGTTGTCCACTAAGTATCTAAATGACTCTTTTGTGAGGTGGAGTGTTTAGGAAATAAGAATACTTTACCAATTGAAGAAAAGTCAAGGATCACTGCATAGAGGTCAATTTAATGCTTCAAGCTTACGATTACTCCAGAAGATTGTAAATTATGAATATTTTCATTAAATCACAATGGATAATGAATAATTATGCCTTAACACATTGTTTGTGGGATAGGAATTACATGCAAGCTAAAAAAAAAAATGCAACTATGCTTGCTCTAGACAACATATCCATAAAAGAAAAAGTGAATGTATTCTGCAGGCATGCCCAGCTTATCTAAAATGGTACGCAAGTTTAATTCTTGAATTAAAATTTTGCTGTTGGGTAATTTGAGAAAAACATAGTTAAACTCCAAAGAGTTAAATAGCAACAAAATAATCAAGTTAAAAAGAAGTGGAAAAATTGATAATATCTGATGTACTGTACATTTCATTTCTTAAAAAACACTCATCTTAATGTAGACTTTATTGAATTTTCTTGTTTCCAGCAAAATAAATTACTAATATCCTTGTATATACCACGAAAGAGTATCACGGAATTGAATATCGAATCTCTTAAATGATAATATTTTTTAAAAATGTAATGAGTAAAATGAGAGTTATTGCTTAGATTCATGAAATTCAGCTTATAAAATGTATAAGAAGATGAATTTAGACATGCAAAATTAAAAAGGTGAATAATGATCATTTATTTAAAAACAATGCATAAAAAATCATTACATAATTATTTACAATCAATTAAATTTCATTCTGATTAATAAGTTTTGTTTTACACTAAAACATTACCTATAATATCACAATTTTTATGTAATTCTGGTTATCTTTCACGTTTATCTACAACGTACATTCTAAAATTCTGTTACAAAAGTAGAAAATAAGCTGCATGTAGAGAGTATAATTAAAGCACTGGTATCGTAAATATGTGCAGCTCTTATTCTAAGTGAAATTAAGCATATGAAAGCACACTTATCATCAACAGAAATCAATGTGCCTGCTCAGTGATTTAAGGCATAAAAGGAGATAGTTTGTGAAATGAACAAAAATATGGCAATGTACATAAAACTAAAATTATAATTCAAAATTTTATCACTTATGCATAAAAACATAAATATACAGTTCTTTTTTTATGTTGAATAATAAAGTATTTTAATTAAGTAAAAACAAAGAAAGGAATTCTAAGATATTCCATCAAAATCTAAAAGCTTCTGAATAAAAAAGGGTAAATTTTCTGACAATATAGGATTTCATTAATTCTGTGATAAACTTCAGAATTATTAAAAATAAAGTCCTATTTTGTTTGAAAAAATCGCCCACTTTCAATTTGCATCAAATTTCAAAAGCTATGCGAATTTGAAAATCGATATATAAATTTCAAAAATAGTTACACTTGTATTTCATTTTTATCACACTTGATGCTATGCAACTGATGTCATATATACAAATGCATGCCATAAATGTTCTATGTAAATGAAATTCAAAACTTCAGTCAATTTTTTTAGAAATTATATTTGAATATAATTTCTAAATGCTCATTAATTATACTGTTAGTTGAAACACATTAGATCGAAAATATTTTCATTAAAGCAGTTTTTAATTCATTTTATAATATATCTTTGTGTTTTACAAGAATTTTAAATTTCTTGTGATAGTCAATCTACAAATAAAATGTAAGAATCAAACCGAATTGTTCCACATTTTAAACACTTTTTCACACTACAGTTTCAAAATTCATTGTAGTGTATTTTGCTGCGCTATCATTTCATAAAATATACTATGAAAGTTATGGATACAATCTCACATTTTTCATAAACAAAACTTTCTATATTATAAATTTTGAATTTTATAATATTTTATATATTTTTCTTCACAAAATCTAACTATAATACATTTCTAAATTCTACTTGCATCTGATAAAACTTTCCTAACACAATAATGATTTAATATAAACATAACTACGAATAAATGGTATGAAAAACAATGATACTCTGTTATGAAGAGTATATCAAACAACATAGAAAGAATACTTTCTGTATGCATTAATGCAAAGATTATTGATAATTTATGCGATATCTTCTTTCCTATTTAGGCATTTGTTTCAAATCTTACTGCAAATATTATCAAGTATTTTCTCCCCAATTTTGGTTTCTTAAACATTTCTGCTAGAAAATAACAGATGTTTTAGATTTAAATCAATATCGCGTGACAACGGCCTGCACCTCAAACCTTACATTTTGTATAACTTCTACAAATGTATATTTGCAAAGCATGCAAATTTTAACACATTCGCTATCAAGATCAATGTAGTGAAAGTGTTCCCACATGCAGAAATTACTTTTAAAATTGAATCTCATTATTTTATAATATATATCTATATAGTTGCAACTAATTATTTTTAGGAACAAATACACACAGGCATGTATTCTCGTAGTTATAAAACCTATGAAACAATTTTTTACCGTGGCTGCTAAGAGATAATTCGTTGGGTAAAAGAATATTTTATGGCCCGAGATGCATAATTCTTTTTATTAAAAAAAATGATCCATTCCAGTATGCAAAAAGTATTATTTATTTCCCATGCACCAGGTATCTACAAACTGGGTGCATTTGATAAGGAATTTTTTCAGCCATGCTTCACTATTCCATGTAGATACTAATAGAAATAATTTAAATACCAGAATTTGTACAGATGGAAATCCTTATGATTTTCGTAAAACACCATTGCATTCTCAAATTTAATATTGCATGTCATCTTACATTCATTGAGTGGAACTTCTGTTCTGTTCCTTGACTACAAATATTTTGATTTTCTGGATATTTTGAAACAGTCGATCTATTTATTGGAAATTTATGGAATACGTAATAATTTTCAGCAAAGACGGTGCTAATCAAGCCTGTAAGGAGGAAGGGGGGGAAACTGATTTCCGAACATTTTGGAGCCCTCCCCCTCCTTCTCTGCCAACGTCGCTTCATTTAACTATAGCTATTATTTTCTGTGGGGATATTACAAAACTACGGTTGAAGTTATCTGCTACTATAGGTGTTGAAAAGAAATATTATGGATTTATTCTCTGACATTTCAAATTCATTTCTTCAGTGACTGCTTGGGAAAGAGGCACCTGTGTTCGACAAGAGGATGTACACACAGAACATACATTTCGACTGCTAGAACATGGTTATTTTTATATAGAAAAGACCTGTTTATACATCTTATAAACGTTTTTTATTCCGAGTTAGTAAATCAACTAAAAGAAAATTTCTTTGATATACACGAGTTTCTTAAGTTCGTATTTTGCATATTAAAATCAATAGTTTGGAAAATAATCATTCATCTATTGCAGGGCTTTTTAAACCCTTTTCAACTCGCCGCCCCTTTTAGGGAGGCAAAATCTTTCAAGACTCCATCTCCACCAGAAAAACTTTTCCATCATCCCAAAATAAATAAGAAAATGAAGCATTAGTGAATGTTAAATAAATTGAAATTTAATTAAAAATAATTATTTTGGAAAGTTTGACCCATTTTCGTCGTAAGCGAAATAATCCGCAAACCAGTACTGTCGATTATCAGCAGCCGCGGAATAATACGATCGCACCGATGTCCGCTTATCACCACTAATGTGCGGATTATTCCGCTTACGAATGCAAATAGTTTGTTGAAATCATATAAATCAAAAAAGAGTTTTCTATACTATTTTTGCTTGCAAATCTCGAAAAATATGGTAGAAGAGCATGTGAGAGTTTTCGTCATGTCAATATTATGGACCTGACGCCAACCCGAGGCTTCGATCCACTATTTTCGAAACCTACAGCTAATGCAAACATTAAAAGTACTCTTTCATGTTGTTGCATCCATTTTCATGCATGGCAAGATTTGATCTAAAAAATATATCAACAATATTAAAAGGCACTTTAGAACTAGCCCTGGTATTTAATACAAAACCACCTTTGAGTTCATGGATATTTTACAACAGCAGGGTGAACGAAAAGGCCTTACTTTTGCCACAACTCTTGCACTGGAAAGTTTTCTTGTGCAGTTAGTGCAACAGTAATGACTTCAGAGTCGCAAGTTGGTGTGGTGAATTTGGCACAGCTCAAGCGAAATATCATTCCCACTTGAATTTCAATACCTAAATTTGTTATAAAAATCAACATAGCATGAAGCAATGTGTGTGGACGTGTTGAGTATCAAACATCTAAATTGTTCTTGTTGTCGGTGTTAATGTAGAAGCTTCCTTTGTCGCTTCCTTTTGGGCTTTCCTATAAAGTATAACTTCCATTATTATGATTATACGAAAACAATAAAATAACTATTTATTATGTGTGATTATCAATAAATCTTTGATGTAGAGGATGATTCAGATGTCTGGAGACTAATTTGTAATGCGCCCTTGTGAGCACTTTTTTTGTATCGGAATATATTAATCATTGAGGCTCAAACACAAGACATGGAAAAATTATTTACTTGCAACATCGCTGACAAGTGGTGCTTTACAGTAACGTTTACAATAATTGCTTAAAATTGATCTACCAACAGTGTCTGGCAGTGAAGTGGCGTAGTAACCGAAGAGGGGGGCGGGTGGAATCACAAGAAGACATGGAAAAAAATTGTTTACTTGCAGCATGGTTGACAAGTGCTTCTTGATAGTAATGTTCACAATAATTTATTAAAATTGCATCATTTAAATTTACAATCGTTGTTGCTCGAGGGTTTGTGGGTTGGCTCGAACGTTCCGGAGAAATGTCGATAAATTCGGAAACCAAAGAAAGCGAGTCGCCGAACAGAGACCTCAGTATAGTTCTTACAGGCTGTTCTAGATCATATATGCATCTGGTCGAATTCCGACTGACAAATCCCTAATAACGCAAGTGTATCCCGAAAAACTGACCATGGGAACAGGGCTTTAGGGGTGTGTTTGTGAGTCGCTTTTTAGAACCAAATATGATGATGGAGAGAAAAAATTATTCCATGACCCGGGCGCAATTTGCATTTGCTAAGCTACTGATGGAAACAGAGGACGGGGGAAAAAATGCCTCACACACCACGTGCCCTCGCTACGCCACTAGCGTTGTTGGTGTACAGTTTCAAAGATGCCAGTTATTTCTCATTCATCTCTACGTTTATCCGTAATGGATACTCGAAAAACAAGGTCTTCTATAAGCAAAAAGAATTTCGAAATTGAGAGTTTTCAGATGCACTCATAAGCAATTGTTATAAGCATTGCTGTAAAGAAGTACTTATCAGTGAGGCTATAAGTAAACACATTATATTTACATTGCTGTAAAGGAGCTATTATCAGTGATACTATAAACAAACAATTTATGTTCTCCTTTCGCGTCTATTTCTTGTGCTTGTACTTTAACTTGTCACTTGCGCTCATGCAAAAAAAATGCTTTTAGTAGTATACTCTACAACAGAGGTGCGCAAACTTTTTTCATTTCCGATCTCTTCACTTTGGGTAAAAATTTTTCGCGACCATATATTTTTTATTGTCAAATAAATTTCTTTGAATTTTGCGACCCACAAAAATTTCTCGCGACCCCCAGAGGGTCGTGACTCACGATTTGCGCCCCACTGCTCTAAGATTCTTTAACATTTGTCCCACGAGTTGTGAAGCACCCTGAATATTAGTTTTAAAAATTTTCACTTTTTTTATTCCGGTGAATAGATTAGATTTTATGCACAATAAAACCACTGTTACAGTTCTTGATACTCTTATACTTTTTAAGCATCCAACAATAGTTCTGAATTATAAAATTTACTCTTACATTATTTTTTTTACATTATACTTTAGCGATTGATATCCGTTGATATTAAGAGTTGAGTAAAATTTAA
The DNA here is from genome assembly GCA_013235015.1 of Araneus ventricosus. Classification (NCBI taxonomy): domain Eukaryota; kingdom Metazoa; phylum Arthropoda; class Arachnida; order Araneae; family Araneidae; genus Araneus; species Araneus ventricosus. The sequence goes on from BGPR01003855.1 coordinate 116,747, forward strand.
AAAAATCATTTGTAACTGTATTCAGGAGTGGCGTTAGAGTTTGCCCAAAGGGGGGCACAGTCTTTCCGACAGGGGGCACAATCTCAACGAAAGGGGGGAACGACCAGCTGTACGATGGGACGAATGTAATGAAATTGGTCTGAAATTTTAGCCAGATCTTGATTTATCAACATTTTGAATACGCCGAACAAAAATTTTCCCCGAGAGGGGGGGGGGCTGCCCCCGGTCTCCCCACTGGTGCCCCGGTCTCACCCCTGACTGCATTATTTAATATTTTTGAAAATAGGAATTAAACATTCAGTTTTCAGCTCGATAGTAATTCTATTGTGTATTTTTCCACTGTGTGTTAAAAATCATTCCCATATACCGCATGAAGGCTTTCGATCAAAGTTCGAATTTTTTTTTTCTTTCAGAGTGGAGTTTATGTTTTATACATTTTATTTATATGGAGTACGTTTCTATGGAATGTATTGTAACAGTCTTTATGATGTACTTCCAAGTAGGATGAGCAACTTTAGGGAAGATTTACATTACAAATAAAGTTTGTGAAATAAATTCCGTGGTTTGTCATCTGTTGTCTTCCATCAACAGTCATTGCTATATAAAGTGAATCGAACATAAAAATTTGTGAGATATTTTTATTACGATTGGCATAAAAAGGAAAATTAATACGAAAATTTAAAAAATAATATTTTGATCAAAATACACATTAATAACATATTACAAACAATTATAACAAAAAAAGTGTAAAGTATACATGCAAACAGAATTTTGTAAGTAAAAACAGGCAATAGATTCAGAAATGTCTTCACAGAATCAAGATTCACCAAAGACTAGAAACACCATACCAGATAAAAACATTACCAAAAAGACTAGCATTTTCTTTTTTTTCTACAAATGAAAGTTTCATATTTCACTGCAATCAACCACTAATAACTTGCAGCTTCGATTTCTTTATAGAAGGTTGTGTCTTTTTTCTTAATAAATGATGGAAAATATTTAATATTTGCCAATCAGAGGATTTCAACTTTTCACTAACTTTTTATTTTTTGTTCAAATATTTACCACCTTTTGCTCTATCTAAAAGCAATATTCTTCTTCGTCTGTTAGATATTTTTCTGTCTCAATAATCTGCAATGGAATCGAGGAAAGCCGTTTAATACTGGAAACAAAAATAGAATTGAGAAGAAAAATATTTCAAGTCTATTTATTTTTAAATGATGTATAACACTAGTCCACAAGAAATTAAATTTATTCTGAAATCCGTTTATGTAAAAATTGCCACCTTTGGTCTAATTAACAATTAAATGAAAATCTATTTAGCTAATAAAATTATATATAATACCAGTTCACTAGAAATTAAATTATTTGGAAATATATTTAAAATAAACTTATTACCATTAAATTAAAAAAGTAAAATCAATTCTCTAGCTAATAATCATATCATTTATGGACAAAATGAGGCCTTTGGTTTAACAAACTAGTCAACCTCTAACAAGGGGGAAAAATCACATAAGTGTCTTTTTGAGGGGACTTTTCAAGTGAAATTGATGAATGTTTAACCACCATTCAGTCAACTGCGTACCAAGTGGTAAAATTATAATCTATATCTAAATATACAAGCGAGGCTGACTAGCGAAGCAAGAAAAGCTGTTTAATAGTGAACAAAATACTGATTTCAGAAAAAATATTTAAAGTCTATTTATTTGATGAAATGATGTATAACACTAGTCCGCAAGAAATTAAATTTATTTTGAAATCTGTTTACGTAAAAATTGGCGCGCCTTTGGTTTAATCAGTAATTAAATCAAAATTTATTTAAGAAAATGATGTATAACACCAGTCCACTAGAATTTAAATTTATTCTGAAATCCAATTATTTAAAAAAAACTTATTTCCCTTAAATTAAAAAGATAAAATCAATTCTCTAGATAATAATCATGATATTATTTATGGACAAAATGATGTCTTTGGTTTTATGCCAACCTCTAACGAGAGAAAAATCACATAAATGGGTACTTTTCCGTTAGCCGGACGCAAATGTCGCCAATTGTGAACCAAATGTGAGCCAAGTCGCCAAGCGAAGCGATTTGGCGCAAATGTCGCCAAGTGAACCAAACGCGAGCCAAGTCGCCAAGCGAAGCGATTTTCCGTCAGCCGGGCGCAAATGTCGCCAATTGTGAACCAAACGCGAGCCAAGTCGCCAAGAGAATGGTTGTAGGAAATTTGGCGGAATTCTACATTATTTGGCGATTTTTCGCTTGCGCCCGGCTAACGGTACCCATAAATGCCTTCTTAAGGAGACTTTTCAAGTGAGATTGACGAATGTTTAATAAACATTCAGTGAATTGAGGGTCAAGTGGTTAAATTATAATCTATATTATACATTTATATAAGCGAGGCTGACTAGAAAAATAAATATAATCTCCTCAGTGGTACCCAATTTATTTTTTAACAAATAAATAACGGATTTTTCTAAAGAGCGAGCTTTGAAAAAATTGCATTTCAATAATTGTCCTCTCAAATCTTAATATGTCCTTTTAATGTTTTCACTCTCTAAGCGGCTGGGCCGGCATTTTCCGTTTTTCATATTTAATTCTAATTACTTTTATTTATTTGAAAATTTTCCAACAATTTCATGTGTAAAATATTTTTAAGATTTCAAAATTTTGATTATATATTTAAAAAGTATGGTTTGTATATTTTAAAAGACAGTTTAAAGTTAATGAATCAAAATAATTAGCCGCTTTGAGGGTTAAGATCAAATGTTTATAACTTTTAAACACTAGTTTGAATGAGGATCATTTTGTGTCATGCAACACTGTAATTGGAGTTTATGTAGGTGTGCATTTTCTTTAAATTAATTAACGGAGTTTTACGCATTCTCTCCAAACTAAGCAAAGAATGGCACATCTTTCCGACAAGACTTTTCTAGTGAAACTGGCCCTCAATTAACCAGTTGGGAACAATGAGATGGAAGATGACAGATTATTCTGTAGATCAAATTCAAAATGCTAGAATTTTAAAGAAAGGTAAAGCAGCAGAAGTTCCCTAGGAGAGAAAGAATGAGAGAAGAGAAGAGTTCCCATATTTGTGTGGATGACATTCACTTACGCCTATTGCACCTAGATCCGAACCAGCCTTTTTCACAGACACACTGCTTCTCATGGCATTCTCCATGAATGCATTTCTTCTTACAACCTTCTGGAACCAATTATGTTTTAATAAATGAGCACTAAATGTCTTATTTCCTATCAATTAGGTATTAAACGTTACATACAATACAAAAATGCTAATTACCGTATTGCCCCGAAAATGAAACCTAACTGAAGAACAATCTTTAACATGAGGATGATCTTAAAATAAGGTCTACCCCAGAAATATGCCCCAAAAAAGACGACCAGTGTGTCCTGTTATACCGGCATTATGTAGTTTACGTACGTGCGTTACGTAGCTTCGTTAGTAACGTAGATTAGTTAAACGTAGTTTAGCATAATTAGATTACTACTATCCTACCGCCACGAGAAAAACTCTGAAAAGGGTTGCCTCAAGTAGACGAGTCGAAAAAACGGGTATTAAATCAACCGCAACATTTGGCAAACTAAGCGCACTTCGTTAGGCGAGGAATTCGTTTTCGACCGAAGTACAAAGCGAAATGAGACTTCCGCAGGTTCTATCTGCGCCAAATGAAATAAGAGCATTTCCTTCACCCCCAAAATGCAGTGGAATATCCCGTTTCCATAACGACCGACACCGGCATGTTTGGTGTCTGGGGGTTTTCTCGTTGCGGTAAGACAGTAACACCACCTGAAATCATTTTGAACCGCGGTTTAATAACGAGGACGATATATCACCTGTTATCCTCAGAGGCATTTTTCGCACAGAAGTCGCCTCGTGCTTCGAGACTCGGGGGAGGCTCAAATTCGATTTGATGTACATCGCATTGCTAGGCGGATAGCGAATTTACAATTTTGGGTAGTGGAAGGGGCTTCAAAACAATTTTGCGGCTTGGGTCTACTATTGCCAAAATCCTCCCCCTCCAAGTAACCACGTCCTCCTACACGAGGAGATTTTATTTAAAGTACACTAAGACAACATCCGTGAGAATTTTAATGACGTAATTAGACAGCATAGTTTCCCCGTAAATGGTTAGAATGGGTCCCTTAGATAACCACTTAACTGAATAGTTTTCTTTGCTATCTAATAAGATGACCCCTCCTGTTTTGGGAAGAGGCTGTCGTTTTCATTCATCTAAGAAGGCATAGGATACTTAAGATGTTTATGGATCCTACATATTTTTTGTGTCAAATTATAAAGTTAATTAATGATTCAATTTTAGTTTATAAGACTAAAATTTCGATAATTCGATGCACGAGTATTCTCGGGCTGTTAAGTGAAGCGGATAATTAAATTTATGGCTTTCAGCAATTAGGAAAGCACTTCATTTTTTGAAATTCTTAATCTTTTTTTTCTACAATGCTGTTAGCCGATTTTAAAAGATATCATAATTTTGGAGGAGTAAGGAAAGAATTCAGTATTTATTTACATTTTTATATAATTTTATTAATACATTTATTTTCAAACCAGGAGCATATGATATTAGCAGAGTCCTACCTCGCATCGCGGTCCCTGAAATCCAAGGCTCCTGCCATTTTGCTAGTCCTCCTACCCTATAGTTACGCCACCGAGAACTTTGATGAAGGGTATCGAACCTAAAGCTCCAACCCAGCGACGTCGTTTCACAAGTCGTAAAGCATGGAAAAGATAATGTCGGTGCAAAGCACGATAGATGCATTAAATATTAACAAACTTTTATCATTATACACAATAATTAGATTAAATATCTAATTATAATATGAATTATAAGTAAATATTTATAAAGATTTATATGAAAGCGCTCAAAGATTTCCTACAAGGAATACAGACGGAAGAAATTCGGATTTTAGAGAGTTACACGATGCTCCAGAATATGACATAACTGGATATATATCAGTACAAAACAAAATCTTGTTCCATGAAATGCTCCAACTCTGCACCAACCATAATTAAATCCTAATGTGTCTTTTAGAACAAAAATTAATGCAAGATTGTATCTTATATTCGGAAAATAGCGTTCATAAGCAATAACAACTTCAAGTCAAGCTTTCAGTAGAGCTGAAATAAGGAGTACTATTGCTTATGCATTATATTAAATGAGTATTTATTGTAGTAAGTACCTAATAAGTGATAAATATAGCAATATATGATTTCATTATACCATTTGAATATTTAAAGAATTTTATGATGAATATGATAAGAAATAAAGTCAGATACGAGTTGGATATTAGGGTCTGTCTAAATATTAAGTAAGCACCTAGGGGGGGGGTTTAGGATTTGCTTACTTTCTGACAAGGGGAGGGAGATGAGTGATACGTAAGACATTGCTAACTTGCTTATTTCCGAAATCTCTTGCTGGTCCTGCAAAAAATAATTTAATTTAAAAAATTAAATTTGAAAAAGATTAAATTTTAAAAAGAAAATTAAACTGAAGTTTTAAAATTGTGATAAAATAAAATTTTCTTAAATTGTAGAAATTAAAATATAAAATATATAATATATATATATATATATAGTATATATTTAGTTTGAGTTAAAGTTTTTCTTTGAATTAAGTCCCAAAATTTCTAAAATATATTTACTGTTGTATGCATTGTGTAAAAAAAAGAACGGAGCTACACTCTTACAATTATAAGAGGGGTTTGGATATTGTTACTTTTGCTGACATATGAGGGGGCCAAAAATCACCAGCATGCTTGTAATATTTGAACGTGCTCTTAGAATTCATTTCTATAAAACCAGTATATTCAGGCACTGCCTTCTTAATGTAGTCTTGAGAATGCTAGAGGCAAAAGAAATTCAGCATCATCTTTTCTTAACCTTACAAATGGGATATGAGGTAATAAAACTGTTTGAAACGGCATATTAAATTAAAAACTATATTGCCATTTCTGAAGATTTGCTGTAAAGCTGAGTTTACACTGGAGTGGGAGTAAGTGCACGTCACCCGTCGAGATCACATGACTGTTAATCTACCAGTAAGGTAGAGTAATCGACGATCATGCGATCTCGATGAATCACGAGATCTTCTAGCAGCCGTTTGTATTCTCCGGCTGTCAGTAGAAGACAACTGATCTTCAATCTCAGACAGACGAGTTTATTTTGGGCGAGAGGGGGGAAAAGTATCAAACAGAGAACAAATCTCTGGATAAAAGAGTTTAGATTACCACATGATTGTGTCTAGGGTCTAACGTATCAAAAATAAACTTGTCTGATATTCCATGATGCTTGTCAGCGCTCTCCTGAGAATGGAAATATCCGCAGGATTAAATTAGGTTTAAGAAAAGAGTCAAAGATACTATATTAGTATTTTTAATTATAATTATAGATTATTATATTTATTAAGTATCCAAAAAAACAATTCAATAAAGCCCTCGAAATGACTTTTAAAAGAATTTTCAAAAACATCTATAACGCAGTTCTGTCAGCAAGCCCAATCACTCGAAAACTTTGGGACACTGGCAATGAATCTGAATGATAGCTCCATTAAAACATGCAACACAGTGAGCTATCCTACCTGAGAATTTCATAAAGTTTCATTTCTATTTAAAATGATAAGAAGTAGAACTGTTTTTCTAAAAATAACCTTATTAGTATTCCTAAAAGCAGAAAATTCTATAATCAAATGATTAACAGTTCAAAGCAAAATCAAAGTGCAGATAACGTCCAACGTGAGGGGGGATTCTAGAACTCTGACGTAATAGAGCGGGAGGGAAGGCAGAAAGAGAAAAATCTGAAAAAATATATATGAATAGCAAAAATAAACATCGAACCAAAAACAAGAAAAGGTAACATATAAAACCAATATAGAACCAAGGAAGAAGGTAATGAATTACTTTAATCCAAAATCCTAACGTAGTAAACGATCTCTTTTCTGGTCCACTGATTCAGTAATTTATAATTCTGCTGAAATGCATATTCTTTATGCAATATAAAGTTGATTAGCAAGGATTCGTGAATTAGATCTTCCCTATCTTAAAATCTCATCAATTTTCACATTACAAAGCTTAGGCTCCGGACAGTAAGGTTTTGTTTTCACCTTATCTCACCAGATAGAAGCTAATAAACAGGTAATTATATTGGATTAGTTAAAATTTGAAACCAAAGATCAGAAAGCAAGAAATGTCATAAAATAATTAAAGAATATTAAACTAATATGGAAATTTGAGTCCCAATGCAGGTGTAGCTCGTCAGTTAAAGCTGGTTCATTGCAGCACCCCATGAAATTCTTCTTTCTAATGCACTTTTTTTTAATTACAATTTCTTTCACCATTGCATGTGGTTGAAGATACAATTGGATCTGTTACTACATCATAACCACAATTTGTTGGAAAACTATTCTTACGGTAAACTATCAAGTCGAAAGGTTCCTTTGAATTTTGCAACTCGGAAATAGTTTAAATTAAGCCTGAATCATTTACTCAGTGACGCGTTACATGACTTAATGGTAATAGTTGAAAAGGACTATTGTCCCATCGGGAAGAAGTTATGTCTCAGATCATCTCTGTAATCCATAGGAAAACTCGAAATTAGTCTTCCTTTCATTTTTCCTCTCTCTATAAACTGTTGATTTTAAAGTTAATCTTAACTTGAGCACATTCCTTCTAGCTAGGAAAATATTTCTCTCACGCTTTAAGTATACTTTAATTTTCCAATTTTATTAATTAAGTGTAATTATTCCCAGAGTACAAAAGATCATCGTCTATCATGTGATGTGAGAATATTTTGAAATATACTTTTAGACCAGAGTTTACTCAACATGAACCAGCTTGATCAAACACGATACTAAATCTCTGCCGTGCTTGATATTCAAAAATATGGAAGATGTAAATCTAAGTAAACGCTAGATTGTAGTATAATAGAAGTTTAAAAATTCCTCTCAAAAAAATGCCCTTCCCCTTTTTTTTTTCTTGACGTGAGTCGCCACTTCTTCTAAGGTACTTAAAGGTGAGAATCAGCAGCTTAGTAGAAAAAATATACAATAGACTTAAAAAAAAGGTGAAAATAAATGTACAGGATGCCCATCTAAGTCCCGAACAGCTCCATAATCGTCAGACCAATAAAGCAGTTCTATAATAGTGGTGGATCGCAATAAGCGTGCCGTGGACAAGCTACAAGGTACTGAACATACCTATTAGACAAAAATGCCTTCGGACGTTCTTGATTGTTCTCGAATGTGCAGTCTTACCACTGCCTCAATATACCCCCCTGGTGGTTCTCAGGTAAGTGTCGCGAACGGCGTGGTAGACTTCTACAGCACCTATGGTACCAGGAGATGCAGACATTTCAAAAGCCCGTGGAATCATTCAGTATCTCAAAAAAACACGTATATAACGCAGGAAAGGGCCTCGATTAAGTGTTGTGAACATCATTGATTTAGTAAACAAAGACACCTTGCTGGCATATACAGGTACAAGCAGAAGTCAGGAAAACGCATCTTTAGCTCGTGATTTCAATTTTGAAATTTTTGTAGAGATTTTGCCATTTCTAGAATCCAGAACTATTGCACATGGGTCCGACTGCAAATGACTTCGGCAAACAAGGATGTAAATGAACCCAAAAAAAGGCAAGTACTGGGTCTACCAATGCTCGTGATGCGTCATGTGACTAGACACAAATGTGCGCTACCTGTTCCTCTTCTTCAGACTAATTGGACATACAATGTTCAAACATGCAACTTGCGTTCCTGACGAGTAGATAGTACGTCTGAATTTTAGCACAGATATCGCGATAGAGGACCCATGTTACGTGACACTATACTTTACTCTTCATAACTGACACCACTTTTATGGCACAAAGCTGCTGCCCCATCTAAATTAAGGAGGAGGGAACCCAGACCTTTAGGTGGGTACCCTGAATAACAGGTAAAAAACAGGTGCGATATACGTGCTGTATAGCTTTAAATAAAAGATCCGACCTTACTACTAAATCTACAGCGCGGCAATACGTAAACTGGAACGTAAAGTCGA